>JAGVSQ010005386.1:0-17799 GCA_022683975.1 Rhyacophila evoluta
GGATATCTTCACAATGTGGAGATCCATATGCTCCACGTTGGGAGCGAACATGGTTGTATCTCTCTATCTATCTATATTATTAAGAAAAAATGTTATAATTTAAATGTGAAACCCTACTGTTGGTATTTGTACATTGAGTTTATAAGTAAAAACAGTTTTTCAAATTAGATAATATCATATATAAATCAAACATTACAAGTAATTGTGTTATCTATCGAAGTATAATATAGAAGTATTTATTTTCACTATCCACTTAATCCTTTGAGTTTGAGTTTATTCCGACACTCGTGATAGTCGTGTGGCACTATTGAAAAGGATTTATGAATTAATGTTTCGTCCACAAGAAGCGCATCGTCAAGGAAATGATATTGTGTGTACAAAAATAATATTTCACCTGTCATTTTGATGTTTCGTGTGACCGCGGGGAGCCACCGTCGCTGTCTTAACCCTCGTCTCGTTTCGTCGAATTGGGTAATGTCCGGAAAATTAAAAACCGACTCTGACAGCGACCGTAACATCCAGGCGTGTATATTTTGCTTGGATTCTTTTTATATTCTATAATACTATGCACCTTTTTCTAAATTTTTCAGTAAAACGTATAATTATAACTGATTATTTTCACAAAAATACTGTGTAAATACTTCTATGATATATTATTTAATTCCTTATTGAATATGTCAGAATAAACACTTCTCTTTACCTCCGCGTATTAGTAGCTGGTGCACAACTTTGCTGGCATCTTATAATAGATATTAATTTAATTATTCGATCATTGCAAAATCATTTCTAACAACTAAACGCTGTAGCCCACCGTCATCACAATTAATTGATATAGTCTAAAGAAGGTAATCAAGATTAAATTTCAACGAATGAACTTTTATATCCGCTATTAATATAGAGAATTTTGTTCTGTGACGTGTCGAGAACTTATCTTGAAAGAACAGTTTTATGGGCTATTAGTTATCAAGGTATTGGATATCGATGTCGTATTTTTTATATAAAGCTACAAAACTTAAGCCCATAACTTTAATGTGTATTGATTGTCAGTAGCCTACTTACTTATTCGAACACCAACAATATAATAACGAAATTAATAATGGTAGTAAAAATTAGGGCTGTATTGTGCTAATATCCAGATTATGCACCGCATAAGGGCGCTTAATTATGATGGGCGCCTTCTCATATGAAAAATGAAATAGTTTTGCCATTATTTTCCACGTGGATTGATGTTTGCCGAATTATAGTAATTGGCCATAAATATAGGATACACCATATATATAGAACACGGTAAAAATAAAACAGCCATTTTGTTCACAACACAATAATGTCACCGTTGCTTATTCGATCATGCATTGAACTATGGTATTCAATTTTCATGGAGATATGAAAATTGTAGATGTAACTTCAGCTGTCAGACGATTTACAAAGGGTCGTGCTTACCATCTCGGTTACCGAATTAACAAAATAATATTATATTATCTATTAAAACAAGCCATTGGTTATTTGTTTTCAAAAAGATAACGCCATGTTGGTATAAGTATATTTACATGTTGTAGGCTTATCGAGACATTATTTTTAATGATTAAATGACTTAATTACTTTTAATATATATAATAAAGCCCACCATGATCGCCGGAGAAGATTCTCGTCAATATTTTCCCAAGAAATCGATTATTTGTTCACTCAGCATTGCACTATATTAAATAAATACTTGATTAAATTTTAATATCTTCATTTTAGCTTATGGCTTCGCCGGTAAGTGAGTACATTCGTTGAGGGTACCACGGTATACAATTAGGGTAAGTTTCAATCATAATATTTTGCGGCCAGTCATGTAATCATATTTTTACATGACAGTTTTGCTCGCGTGATGGCCTCTCCATCATCTTTATGTCATATTTAAATTTTAATTTGAGAATCTCGAATATTAATTTGGCGCGCAACGTTCTCCAAACACGCCATAACCAGTCAATTAACAATTACCCGAAGAAGTGTAATTTGCGAAATATGTAAATTCACAAACGATAATTTTTAGCTACGTAATCAAAACCAGACATGTCCAAAGTTTATAAATAACATATTTTTGAGCAGTGTTTTCTATCGAAGATGAAAATAGTGTTTGATTTGTTTTTGTATAATTATAGGACATATTTACACAACCGTGCATATTTGGAATTGATTATTCATTTATTATTGAAGGCCATCGGTAACTTCAATATCATATAATATTTAGGTAAATTCATGGGTTTTTACACGCCACATCGTTATAATTTGTATATCTGGCGCAATACAAATATATCCATTAACTTGTCGTAAGCAGACATCAACGAAAAATGAGTACCTATCTATGTATTTCCGTAAGTAATTTCTTTCTTTCTGTTCCCACCACGGACTGTGGGCAGTAAATATGTTAATAATTGTTCCGATTATAATTTCTGAGTCTTGAAATTGATATAACAAAAATCTTAAATTGTAATGTAAATCTTTTTGGAGAACAAATACCGATTTCAATTTGATTGACCTGAATTTGGAAACAATATTTTTGCATGTATATATAATTCATGATAGGCAACAAAGGATATCGTGCAATTTTATTAAATTTTAACTAATTAAAATTAAACTGCAGTATCATTTTGGTGACAAATTACATTGAAGTTACATAATCGTAAGTTATATAAAGGTATTTTTTTAAATTTACTACCAATGCATTTGTTCTTTATCAAACTACGACAAATCCAGTAAAAATACTATAATAAAAATATATTTATATCGGGAAATTATATCCACATTATATGTGTAACTGTATTTACATTGTTTAATATTACATAATATTTAAAATAATTATGTTCTTTAAAACAAAAGTGGACATAACTGTGTTTGGTGCCATACGTCAAAATTAAGTCGATTTATTTAATGCTACGTAAAAATCAAACAACGAAAATTGAAGAGCAATTAGCTTCATTATATTTTTATGACTTGTGCCAGAAATTATGTACCTCGAATTTAGACGCGTCAAAATTTATTCTTAAATTTAAAAAGAATATTTCAAAATTATTTTTTTATAAAATAAAAATCAAACTGACAATATAATGACTTGTCGAACTGATTTTAGAATCACTTTCTTTTCAACCAATATATAAATTATAATATATATGGAATATTATAAATAAATAAATATATTCCCAAATGATGTAAGAGGATCCCATGAATCGTGACATTCGCAAGTAAAAGAGTCTTATCTCGAAGGCCAAGATAACACAGCTTTAGATTAAACGTTGTCACTGGTGAAAAGCCAAGAATCTCAATGGTTTGGGATATATTTGGTTATCTCCAAGCGTGGTTAAAGTTTATAATATCTTTCAACGCTGCTTTCAAGATATGAATAATTAAACAGAAACGATAAAATATTTGAAAACCCAACTATTTTTGCGAGACATCAGTTGTGATATAGCAATCAATAGCAAGTGTATAAATCCACCGATACCTGCTAATTAAAGCCATTAATCAAACAGGCGGATGCCTCCGAACAACTTTTCAATGCTCCTTTTGATATCGACAAGATTTATGGGTTGCATTTATGGACGGGCTGCAAGCGGAGGTGGTCTGGAAAAAATGTCGTCGATTGCACGTTCATTAATGCACGCGTGTCCGCCATTATTGCTTTATCGAGGGAAAACTCTGTTGATAATTTTCTTTATTCTTTTTACATCCCAATTATCAATTGTCAGTTATAAATAGTTAATGTATTTTCCACATGGAGCTGTGTTCTCTATTTAATATTCAAGGTATTGTTTTATATTATTTCATATTTTTTTTATTACTAGATTAATTACCTGGCTTTCTCTGGGATATATTTAAGGTCTTCTTATTTGTTCAAAATAATTTTATTCATCCTGTTATTGAAAAAATATTTCAATACTTGGCTGTAGGCAACATCCATTTCTTGATTACGTTAAAAGTAAAACAGTTAATGTAAAAATGGCAATCAAAATAACATACAAATTTTTTACGTCGCTATCTTTTATTATCTAAGAAAAAATGCTGTGACAGACAGACACACCCATATTGTATGTTTTGTTTTATATATAGATCAGCGCTTCCTAACCTGAGGTCCCTAGTCATTAACGAGGGTCCGCGATAATATTTTGATATTAACATTACTTACTCTACCTATATTATGTTCGCTCCCAACATGGAACATATAGATCTACACAGTGTGAAGATACCCACTCCGTAAGAAGAGCATATGGATCTCCGCAATTGGAGGGCGTCTTGATAGATTATTTTTTACAAGAATTGTTTTTCAGACAATTACCCAAACCAATGGGCATCTGGTCCTGCATTTTTGGATTATTAAAAAGAAAATGTAATACTAAATTAGTAAACACAATCTTTTATGTTTTCAAACAGAGGAGTTCTTCGGAGCGAACGTGGTTAAACCCGTCTAGTATAACATGATGATTATAAATTACAAGCCGTTTTTTAAATTCTGTTGTTATGCGTAAAAACATTTAATGAATAAAATTAAAACAAAATAGTGTGTTTTCGGTGTAATTTCATAAACTAAATGTATAATAACGATGTGATTAAAGGCATCATGCACATATTCGGTGAAATACTAAAAGTGCGGGAGTTTTCAGAAGGCACCGGTAAAAAAACGATCCTGAATAAAAGCTTATAAAAAAAGCAACAACCATAAAAATGACCGGAATGTTCATGACAGAAGACGTGACGTTTTAGTTATTTAATCTGCTTAACAATTCAACAGGGGATCTGATTCGCTGCGACCGTCCTTTGCCGTGCACTAAGCCCGAAAATAGGGGTGATAAACTAAAACAACACCAGATCATTTAACAACAAAACGAAGTATTTAATTTAATATAATATTTATGTATTGTTTACCAACGTGCATATTTTTCTGCGTTGTAGTACATTTCAAAAGCTTCCATTTAGTATTATAAATATAAAGAGATGTAATTATGAACAGTCTGAGGCGTAACTAACAATTAAACCGCCTATGGCCAGTCAACAAAATGCGCCTTTTGTAAGTATATACGTATAAAGTAATAGGGTGTGGTATAATAGTATTTGAATTCATTTAAATGAATGGTGAAAAAATCACATCTATTAAAAAATACACATATCCAATATGGTGTGTATGGATAACTCTGTTAACAGTGTATCGAAAGAAAAGACTATAATAAATCTGGATTAAGCGAACCTTTTATTATAAATAAATTTTTAGGCTGCATTCAATTTTGTTTTGATTTTCAGATAGCTGACATATTGTGGAATTAAATATGTACCCAATGTATTAAGCACTTAAATAAATTAAAAACAGTTTTCCAGTTTGAAGTGCATGCTTTCAGGTTATATGTAAGTATGAACAATGAAGCAGGTTTATATAATAAGTATACCAAAATGGCAAAGTACTATATCTGCATTTCTAACATCATTTTTCAATGTTTACTAATTAATAATATTGATCGATGATAATTGATTTAAAATTTGTAAACTTTGCTATTTACCATACGATGTCATCTTTTGATATCTTCAGGATATAAGTAAAACAACGATGTGTAAATATAAACGGAGTAAGTAACTATGAATTTACACTATACGTTAAATATATTGTATTTTACAACATGTTATACTATATCTGTAGCCATTTTACATACATGGCAATGATTTATATTAAAACAAAAAGGCATATATGTATTGCTAACGAAGAAAACAATTCCAAATTTAATAAGCAATATTCCTAAAAAAATACAAAAAAAAAAAAGACCATCGCTATTTTAATTTCAAAATCTCTATTTAGGTATAACATTTAATAAATGACTACATACATATTTTCAACGGAACATCATCCAGCAATTTGTTATCACTGGCGAAAGGATTTGGTCAGGTTCCTTTGGAATGCTTCTTCGTGAGTTATGATTAATGAATAATATCTCTTAAAAATAATAAAAAATGTATATTATATAAAGTAATAGAGGATTTATACTAAGTATAATATTTAAATATGAGATTACTCCACTGCTCTTAAATATTCCTAATAGTATGTATATATTATTCTACTACATAGAAAAATCTATGGGAATACAAAGAACTTAGCGGTTTGACAGTAATATTATCTATGGTAAAACTAGTAAGCCATAAAGCACGAATTACTTTATGAAATATTATAAAATTAGAAGAAAAAAATAAATCGAAAGGTTTGTGTCATAGATTTCTATTAAAATTTAACGTTAATCATACAGAACAAAAACTAATTGATGTATTTCAAATCAAACTCAAGCCGAGTTAAATTTTTCGGTCCATTAGTCGAATTGAAAAAAAATTACAGATAAAAAACATGCTGATTTTCATAGTACGACATGGTACCTTCACAGTAAAAAATTCATTTGAAAGCGCGTTTTTGAACCAGCCCAACTTATGAGATTTGGGATTGCAAATTGCGAGAAAAAAATCGAAATTAGAATGTCAATTTTTTCGGATTTTAAAACTATAGTTAATACATTCATTTATTGAATTCCAAAATTTGCGGGATTCCGAGTTTCGTTTCGTAATCCCTAACTGGGGTGATCTTTGTAAAAACATATCAAATCTTATTCACAAACTCTTCATAAAATATGATATACTAATACTTACATTACTGACAACTGGTTTATTAGGGGCATCCAGAAAGTAATAGCCGTACGTTCAACATACCGAGCACATTCAATCTGGCCCTTATTGAATTGAAAAAAATTCTTCTACGATATTATTGAATATGAATCTCTGCAATGTGAAGACATGTATCGGCTGATTATTTTCCCTAGAATTGATTTTCAGGCAATTGCTCAACCCAGTTGGGCATCCAGTCCTATATTTTCAGATTTTTTAAGATCCTGCAGATATGGGAATCGAGCCCGCAATTTGCAGATTACGAGGCACGCACGCTAACCTTTACGCTACCGGGGAAACACACTACGTATTTATTGAAAACGTCACCCAAACAACGCTGTACGGCACATTTAGTAATTTTACAGGAACAAGATGTGTGCTAACGTGCCATAGCTTCGTCAAATGATGTGCATTATATGTGACGTATGGCAATGCAATTATACTCAACAAACATCCGTGTACCGTATACCGTGTATCGTGATTTGAGTGACGTCTTCAATTGTGCTATCAGTTTTGTTTATATAAATTAGTATATGATATTGATAACTTCATATATATAGCTATACAAAAAATAGGAAGTCTTATTTTATAGACATTATAAATTATCCATAGAGAAAAATGAATTCAATCATAACATAATATAATGTATTTTTCTTATAATAATGGATCAAGTAATGCATAATACAAAAATTGGATTTAGAAAAAAAACATGCCGCATCTAATATCTATATATTTATGAACAAACTTAAATATAGTTCACGAAATGAATAGGACATGAATAATTGCCGGTTTTTGAAACATCCCGATTTTGTTTACCCATTCTAGTAATTTGTTTATTAAAGATTATGGTGTTTTATTTCCATTATTGAATGAAAAAATCAGTTTCGGATCTTAGAATCTGGACGATGATAATGTTGGACCACCGTGCATTTTAAAACTCCAATCTTTATAGAAAATAATATAGTATAATGTCTTCAATATACAAAAATCATTATAAATATTTTTTTTAATAATGTTCAATGCATAATTTTAATTAATATCAACACTTGTATTTATTTCTACATTAATACAGTGGAATTTTATCAAAAAAATGTATTTTTTTAAATAATATTTAAATTAAAAAGATATGTAATTTAATATTATATATTTTACTATGATGCTTTTTCATGGTATTTTTAAAACACGTTTTCTTCAGAGAATGTATTTCAAATAGATTTCTATGATACGTAGACTTACTTTGAAGGTTTATATTCATCGTGCTTTCAAAATTATTATCTATCAGAAATTGAGTCGGTACTGTAAAGCTCTAATAAAAAACGTGCCAAATGTTAAGTGAAAAAAAAAAATTTACGAAAGAATTTCTTAAAGTGTTGACGGACGAAAGTTATGTGTATTCGATAATTATTACATTAAATTTGATGTAAAGTGTGCTCATCAAATAAATCTGTGTTCCTGTTATTTTTAAGTATTATTTTCAAAATAAAATTACTTTTTAAATAAGACATAACTAAAATCTAATTTCTATTAAACTGTCAAAACGTCTTCACATTACGGAGATCCATATACTCCACTCGGGGTGGACATCTTCATACTGTGTGGGTCCATATGCTTCAGTTTGGGAGCGAACATGGTTTATATATATATAAAATCTAATTTGGGGTATTTTAATACTTAATCACGGATTGTGTCCATCAACGTAATTAATATTTGATGAAAATATATGTATTAAATATAAGCAAATCGAACGTGTAGGCAATTTGATACAAACAAATGATATTACATAAAACAAAGACGCGAAACGTCGCCATTCAATAATTATTCTTATGAATACCGATAAAAATGCACTCTAGTCAAACTGCTGATATCCTTTGGAAGAAATAGCTTTTTTTCTTTTACTATTTTACTAATATTTAATAAAGTAATTTCTGGCTTTTCTGTAGCCAGTTTTAGTTGACGTGATCCTAACTAAACAGGTGAGCTGGTAGGGTTAAGCACCATTGAATGATTTTTTGGTGGTATTATTTATTATTTGCCGAGGCTACCTGCCTTTTTATTAATTTACCCTAATAAACAGTGTGGGTAGTCATATTCTTTTATGGCAACATTCTACAGTATTAATGATATTATAATACTCTCAATGGATCAATGAATCCATGTCTCATAAATAGAAAGAAACAAAGGTCAGATTCACTCGGAAATAAATATAGTATTATATACTATTTAATACAGTTGATAATATGAATATTCATACGCACACACAGTCCACTTTATTTTAAATTTTTCTTTTAATTTCTTAAATTTGGCGTTCAACCATTATTTTGCTGCCACTTTGTTATGCAAAAAATAATTCGAAATTAAATTTACGATGCATTTAATTAAGAAACAACAGATTTTTTCAAACGTTTTACACAGAATATTTTAACATTTTATTAATTAAAATTATAATATAGGTCTCGATACCAACATAATATTATTTTTAAATTTCATGTGATTAATATCGATGCAATCTGTCTCTATGGATTGTTGTATTTTTTTTTTCGAAATTCGCTAGATATAAAGAACATCGTTGATTTTTTCCCTCTGTCCGGCCAATTAAGCGGGCTCGTTCCTTTTTGTGCATCATGGGTGGCGGATTTTACACGGCATCCAGATTGACCGCAACCTGCCCACGGCAGAAAAACGCTTCAAAGAAGAAAATAACATCATTGAAGAATGGCCATGCAAAATATAGACATTAAATATGTCCGGACCAAATTTCGGGGAATCGAATCTCCGATGCTGTTCTGGGAGCGCGCGCAAAGGAAGTGACGTGTCGCTCGGCGGAGGTTCCAATTTCAAATTACCTGATTGAATCGTTTACAAAGCTGACGATTTGTTGCATGTGGAGTGTGGACATTTGTTTATTTGATTATAATTATTTAATATATTATTCTGAAAACCGAATTCTTTTTTTAAATGTCTATTCTAAGCTATTTTAAAATGCGGTTTTATAATATTATGGCTGGTGAGTTAAATGATTTTTTACTCACACCTGTCAAATTATAACGGATATCGATTTTATTTTCCTAAAATCATATATATTTTTATTAACATCTCTATAGATGTAAATGAATAAATATAATTAAATCATTTAAAAAACCGTAGGTTTGTCATTTTGTTTCATATTTATCAATATCTAAATATATTTAGGATTAATTAAACGATACTACAAAATAATTGCGGTAGATTTTTTTAAATCTCTGAAAAACATTGTATTTGTAATGAATGATCTTTCAAGACTCGATAAATACGTTGGTAGAATTCGTCCTTCATGAGAATTCCCCGATAGCCGAGATGTTAGTGTGTGCGGTTCGCATCCGAGGAATGCGGGTTTGATTCTCACATCAGCTGGATTTTTAGAAATTTCAAAATAGATGACTGGAAGCCCATTGAGTTGAGGATTTTTCTGGCAACCAATTCTCGTGGTTAATAATTTGTCAAGACATCTCTTCGCATGGCAGAGATCTCCACTTTCAGAGCCAACATAGTAAAAAAAAAAATAATAGTACATTATTACTATTAATAAATAGTACATTAAAAATACTGAAGCAATAAAAAAGTCATAATCTCTAACGTCAATTGATTTTGATTTTTGAACTACATACGAAAAAATATGAAAATATTTCAACCGGATGATATTTTGTGTATTTTTTATGTAAATTAAAAATATTAATCGAGACTAGTATTTTATTGGTCCATAGCCATAAACTTTCACCATTATAAATAATTGATTAATATTCAATAAAATCATGTCGCATGCTATTGAACGAAAGTAGCTCTTACCACTTGCCCACGGTGGTCGCTCGGCGTTGTCATCGATCTTTGTTATGGTAAATATTGTTCGATATCGCCAAGGATATCGTACTCCGAAATAAACAATTCATCCATTACAGATGAAGCGATTAAGACCAGAGACAACGTGAAGTCGAGGAGGATTTCGATAAGACCTCCTGTCAAACATGCTTCAAGAAAATTATCGGCTCGATCACAATATCATAGTGGATGTAAAGTGTAATCAGTGGCGTAGTTTACATACCCATATTTTTAGGCTTTATAAAAATATGCATTTTACGGTATACCTGATACCAATTGCTGTTATTTTTTAAGCACATCTTGCAACCATGCAGTATATATGCATTCCCAATTTTAATATGAATTATATTTATAATAAATGCTTTCGACAAATGAGATTTTTTAACCATGGTCGCCGCATAATTTGGCTTAAGATTTGCAAATTTCCAGAAAACAAAATAAAAAGGATTTTGAATTTTAATATTTTCAGAATTTGGTTGAATTTTGAAATCTTGATTTTTTTCGGTATTTGGAAAGTTTTAACTTATTACATGTTTAGCTCTGTATCTTTGATGCGCTATGCTCAATAGATGAAGCGATTGGCTTACAATTATTGTTAATATAATCCATCGGTAAAAATGGTTTGCTATTATTTTTACAATATAAAATACCAAATTATCAAAACCGTTGTTAAGGAAAGTATTATTTTTAGAGTAAAATAAAGATACTTATTTAATTGCTAACACAAAATAACTTTTTGTAAAAAGCTTCAGATATCCACTTTCATTAATAATATTAAATAATAATTATAAAATCTTCGTAGTTATTTACAAACTTTGAAAATCCTTATGCAACTACGGAATTTGAACTTGCCACCGGCAGCATAGGAATGAGCATTATCAAAGATGACGACGAATATAAATTAATTTTAAAATCAAAGGTGCTTAAAAATCATAATCATATTTCAGCACGTACATCGTATATGTACAAGAACAGTGTGAAATAGTACACTGATAGAAAATTGCAGTATAAAAATGGTGAAATGAGAATATTGGGTAGCAAATAATTATCCAAATGAAACTTTATAAATTTCTAATGCTTTTCATAAAGATTGTAAAAAATATATCAATTTTTCTATCAATTTGAATAAAAATACTGTTAAAGATAAGTTGCTGTCTTGTATTAATTTGAGAAATACATTGTTATTTTCATCATAATATATTAATATTTGTACAATAATTATATAACATATCCATGTCCGTCACTGGTTAAAAAGAGAATAAAATGTCTATGTATAATAAATGAACGATTCTAAAGTCGTTCAGAGAAATTTATTTGTTATTTTATGATTAATGACATTCGATATTAAGTAGTTATCTGCTAACACTAATTCTCAACTGTAAAAACGACCAATATTGATCTGTCTTTGTATAGAAAGCAAATTGATGTTAGAAAGGGTATTTAAGTAGAGAAATATCTACATGTTCCATATTTAAAAACAGATCTAATTTAGACGTCCGAAAAATGAATTGATACATTAGTCCATTTGCTGGTAAATAAATCTAGAATTTTAGATGGGTTATTGGCACAATGATTGCTGGAAGAGTTTGCTTTTGAATCCCAAGGCCTCACAGAAATTAAATTTTGAAGATATGTAAGTTTATTATATGTATTTTCATAAAAATAGTCTGTGTTTCTGATAAAAGAAAACGATTTTGTGATAAGGTTTAGAGATATTCATTTATATTGAAAGAACTAAAAGAAGTTCGTGCAAATAATACCTGTGTTATAGTAGTGCAACAAAATTACGTTTTGTAAATAATAATTCCTTTCGTCTGAGTTTGTCACGTTTCACAGTTTTTTATTGACATTGTTTTTTTAGAAAAGCTCTTCATACTAGTGTAAACATTTAGAGTGTTATTAATTTCACATACATTTTTCAATGCTTTTCAAAATCGATAACAAATTTTTCAACAGTTTTATAGATTGTTCTAAATCCATATTTTATAAAAAAAAATTGAAACCTAATAGGAATTAGCAAATATATTATTTATTATACACAATGAGAATACTCAAGATAAGCCACCCTCAGTTATAGACAAATTATCAGAACCTTTCTTAGACGCCCACTTCCCATTAAATCATAAATCAAATAATTTACAATTGGGTCAAATCATGAATTTCTAACAGTTTAGCTTATTTACCATCCGAATTCAGCCGATTTATAAAATTTAGGTTACTACACAGTGTAATTTAGAATATTCTATCACTCAAATTTCACTCGAAAACGGTATAAGAAGCCACCGCACAAAATCATATAACATTTATTCACCTATATAATATTTATATTTGTAATTTGGCTTTTTATGGTTTTTAAACAAGAATATTTCGGATAGTGACACTGGATGTAAATATCAATAAAATGTTGATTTTGTCGCCTTCTATTTCAGGTTTAGTATTCATAATAAATTGGTTTAGCAAACTGTCAATACATTAATTAAATAATAATTATAAAAACGAAATCAGTAGCGATGAAAATTGAAGATAGTCAGCTACCCGAACCGAAATAATTTAGATTGTAATCAAATCGAAATGTTAGAATTCCGATGGTATTGATAGACAGTTGAAGTCGCTTCGTTTGAAAGATACCAACATAAGAATGTAAAGATTAAAAGACTATGTTTATTATGAAAGATATATCTCTCGGTTTATGCAATGACAACACTGCTTACATGACAATATTGGAATGTTTGACAGGTATCAAATATTTTGAATATTTGAGACGACTGGTGGTTGCATTTTCATTCTGGTATATTATCGTATTAAAATAAAACGTATATTAAATAAGTATATATAATATTAAAGACGATTCGATAAAATTAATTGTATTCGTATTAGTATTCGGGGAAAAGATATATATTTAACTAATGACATTTGTGGCGAGTATCGGACATTCATATTTCATAGGTGGATGTTCAACAATTATTGTATCATGCCAATAGTGTGAATTTATATTGCAGCCTAAAATTTTTCATGCAACTATATTTTTTATCAAGCTCTAATAAATTGTCAAAAGATTTTCTTGGTAGATAAATGTAGTACATATTAATTAGAAAAAAAACCTTGCCTAATATATAAACTTTATCATTCCATAATTTAATAATTCGTACTGCGTATTAATACTGTTGACTATGGGTACTGATAAATTTGAATTTCGAACACAATACAATCTTAAATCTATACTCGTCTAAAGAGAGTATGCGTATCTGATAGTTCTACATAGAAGTGAATAGATTCGAAATACTCGTAATTTTAATTTCGAAATATTTAAAAATGGAATTTGAATGTTCCATATTAGTTATTCATTTTTATTGGTATTTTATTAATATATACACCGGTATTTATTTACATAAAAAATACTCCGGCGTTCGATATTTAAATTTCGCACCAAGCAGTTTTGCATTCAATATTATTTAAATTTGGAATTGAATAACAGTGGGCTGTCATAATAACACGGCGATATAATAATATGCGTCTTCTCGCGAGCTATAATAACTCATTTTAAAGCGCCGCACTAATATTATTTATCATCTTCAATTCCGTTTGTAATTTAAAAATCGTGTCGCGTAGTGTGGCCACCCAAACCGTCCGACGTGGAAATCAATTAAAGTGAAGTTGGCAGCAAGGCGTGCGTCCTCATAAGAGGGAAGCTATAGCCACGCTTCTTGCAGTGGAGTGGCTGCCGCCTCGTCCAGCGGCATCGTCTGGCCATGAAAGCACTAAGCGCTTATTATGTAAACAAAATTATATCATCCGATTTTGTAAGACGCTGTACACATTTTATGAAGATACATACATCTGTGCTTAGAAACCCCTTCAATGAAATGCTGTCTCAATATTTTTTATTACCGCGAAATCTCTCGTAGTGAAGCATGAATGTAAATGATGGCGAGTGGTAGATAGCATAAATAAATTTGCAAGAAGCAGGTCTTATTATTTACACTGGACTCTCTTGTACACTCGAAATAACGCGGTGCTACATCCCCTAATTTTGTTTGTTTAAATCCAGTAAATTTGAAAATAAATATTACACAGGCTCTGGATATCTCAAGTGATAAAAACAATGTCGTACCAAATGAGTGTAAACGAGTTTGTCTATTGAAATTTAGTGATAAACTTTATTACGATTTAAAAAAAAAAAAAATTAAAATATAATACAATGAACAATAATGATTTTTTCATATATCCATTGATTTTTATACTAGAAAAGCTATTCTAACGGTGGTTATTTTTTTATATCATGTTCGCTCTCAAAGTGGAGCACAATATGCTCCATATTATGGATCTACACCGTGTGAAGATATCCACTCCGCAATGTGAAGACGTCTTGAAAGATTATTTTTTACGAAAACTATTTGCCATACAATTGCTCAAACCAATAGGCATCCAGTTCAGCATTTTTAGACTTTTTAAAAATACGTACTTTTCACAGTGTTTAATGTTACATTACATTATCACAATCAACATATGCAATTAGTTAATATTATTACGTCAAAATTTCACACCATTATATACTCATGTTATTCACAAAAATATGATGTAGGAATACGCCAGGAGGTACAAAATACTCATTGACTCCCGCTTCGCACGCCACTGTTACATTTGATGTTTTGCTGTAAATTCAGTCTTCCAATTTATTGTACGTTTAAAAATTTTTAACATAAAATTTTGTAATGTTAGAAGGCATTATAACCAGATAAATTAATTTTAAAAGTAACTCAAACGTTCTCGTTCTTGCTAGCTCGTTCGAAGAAGTTCATTACGTGTGGACGTTCTGTTACACAATCTAATATATTGTAATTACATAAATCAGGCTGAGTAACTCATCATAAATAAAGAAAAGTCGTGGGCTTGTTGATACATTGCTCCTTCCTGTATTAAATAAATAAATTGGAAATAAGACGTACTCTAATCGCAATCACCCACTTATTTATCGACACACCTATTTGGCGTAACCAATCTAATGCATATCGAATCAAATATTTATTTAATCATTCATTGAATTTCAATATGTAAATTTAATTTCAATTTATTATGATATACATTTAATCAAATTATTACAAACAATCTGTTGATAAAACTATAAATTCTATCGTGATATTTGTATACTACCTCCACATTGATTTTCAATTAAACTAAAGAAAAAAAACGATATTTTAAGACAATGAAACCTCGATAACTCGAATATAGGGGAAGAGCTTTGCGTAATTAAAGTTTTTAAATAAGAAGATATTCGAAAAATGAAAGTGTATAGACTTAATCAGGACTGACCAACCCGCGACCCGTGGCATTCTTTTGTATGGCCCGAATATCTAAAACTCTAATACTATATTTATGATATAAAACCAAAGTTTGAACCATCTTTGTGATGGAAAGAAGCTATACTGCCTTTATTGGCATGCAAATATATTACGTAGTTGGTTTAATAAATGTTTTCTCTTGATATCTATTACACAACAGTTTTACCATCGTCTTTTTTTTCTAATTTACACTGAATGAGCACTTTCTACGTACGTTCTAAATTCAAAATTAATTTCGTTTTAAAGCCAGACGACATTTATCGAAATAAAAAATATTCGACCAAAATTTGAAATTATTCGTATTTATATGCGGCCCGTGGGCCTGGACATATAAGCTATTCGTCACAATACTTCCACCTGATAATAAGCATTTTTGTAAGAACTTTTGTAATTAGTTTTTAAGCATTGTTTTTGAGTTATTACGTTGTTGTATTCAATGGACGATATAAAGGCATTAAAAGTAAATAAATAACATACTAAAATATATAAAAGTACATAAATATAAAAAAGTGGAGCATAAAACTTTCAGAGCGAAAAAAACATATCGAAATGTATATGTACAATCAAATTATTCACAGTTCATTAAAGTACATGTCGTCGCCAATATTGCAGGAACATGTTTTGGCTTAAGTCACACTATAAAGTATTGTTTTGTTTTTGCATTTTTTTGTAATATTAGTACATTTTTTCGTTGAAGTATGTGTACAAATTATGTGTTTATACAAGAATGTACCTTATACTTTACAAAGTGATTTAAACCAAAAAATCAAGATACGTGCTCCTGTAATATTGGCGACGACATATGATTTGTTTAATATGTATTTAGTTCAATAATAATTATAAAAAAGAGGGACTTAAGAAATACAAAATGATATTTTTAAGTAACTTAATTTGGAGGTCCTTAAACAGGATGCTGTTGAGGTTTAAAAAACTGTTATTTTCATTTCCTTTGGCTGCATGCTGTAATTTTGTCCAATTATCTCTAAAATATGTTTTCATTTGTGGCGGCCACACACACGGTGCAAAAAACACACTGGCCAATAAGTGGTCAATAGACCGAACCGGTGAGATTAATCTTGTAACGTAGACTTAAATTATGATGGATCCATTCGATTATTTATTTAGTGAAACACTTCGACGCGTAGGCTGTGCTGTCTATTCACGCATTTTTTTATGAATCTGACTTAAGATTTAAAACTGTCTAAAATTATTTATACTGTCAATGTATTGTATTAGTAATACGTATATTATAAGTAATAAGTTTGCTGCATAATCAGTTGTTAGGTGAGAAATTTTATATTTTATTGCGCTAAATACCAATAATTTCAAATTAATCTGCTGCCATTTTCAAAATAAATACAAATCGATACGCATTCAATTATTTATTTATTGTATTATAAAAAATGTCTCCCCTCTCGGTAGGCTAGAAATGAACGCGTTGCGGCTTCGAACCCATAGCTACATGAGAGTTTTTAAAATTTCAAAGATGCAGGACTGGATATCAGTAGATTTAGCAATTAATTAATTGATTACAATTCTCATGAAAAAAATCTGTCTATTGAAGTGGAAGCCCTTTATAGCTTATTATTAATAATATAATAATATCTTACATTTTAATCGTTAAAGGCAATAAATATATGATTGAAATTGTTTTTGGTAGTCCTGCTGATAGGTGCTAGTATTTTTATGATTAAATTTCTACGAATTGTTAATTTCCGTTTGATTCAAAATAACCTTTAATTTGTATATGTTTTTTGATATTTTCATGTATGCTTTGGATTAATTAGTAGATGAATTTATGACCCATTTCAATTGTAAATGGATCGATAATATTAAAACGCACATTAGTAGCAAATAAAAGATATTATAAATGTAATATATATTTTTTTTAAAAATCCAAAAATGCAGGACTGGTTGCCTATTAGGTTGAGTAGTTGTC
>JAGVSQ010005387.1:0-17799 GCA_022683975.1 Rhyacophila evoluta
TCAAATAGTTTATATAGCACTGGCCGAATGGAATCAATTTATGTACGCCACAGATCCATATACTCCATTTTCAGATTGTAAATATTGAGACTATGGAGATACTTGTATGTTTTAGAGTGGATACGATAATTACATACATACAGTTATACAATTCCGTTACGAAGTTTCAAATAATAAACTTTAAAGTGTAATTACTCGAGACTTGCAGCTATACTTTTGACATCATCTTACAGTATTTTAATAAAAAAATTCGCAGCAACAAATAAAAAAAGCTTTAATTATTATATGTAGAATTTCTTTTTTTCCTTAATAAAAAATAATGACGCGGTTAAATAAGATATCGATAGCTCAAAGCACATTGTTAATAAGTCCACTTTTAGCTGAGAATGACCTCCTATTACACCATACTACAATATATGCTTATACCGTATTAATTTGACGATTCAAAGTTATTTGAACATATCAAAAAACCTCATTGAAAAAATGATAACTTCATTTTGATCTGAGACATACAATGCAAAAATATATAATAGATCTATGAAAATTATATCGATTGCAAGCGTCTCTAAAAATAAATCGTTTAAAAGAGGTTTTTATGTAGCAAAATTATTACAAAGATAAAGAGTGAAATAAACAGTTTTCACACTCACCTGTAAAATTTTCAAAATGGACTTTGTATTTTAAGCCATCGATATAGGAAAATTAAGATATATCAACCACAACAAAAATCTCTTTGAAAAAAAACTTGAGTTAATCAATCAAGTATGTGGCTTCAATTACTAGGATATATTTATAAAATGAAATTTATTTTTGGAGTTTCTATATCAATATTTTTACGATGTAAAGTGACAAAATCCGAAACTAAGCTCTTGTGTTCTCTTTGTCCGACGTGTAGAGCAAAAATATCATTTCCGATCTTCTCACACATAAAAGCAAATTTGGCGTAAGATAAGGAGCCATACGTAGAATTGATGTCGCAAAGAGACCGCTCAGGGGTCGCCAAAATGGAATCTGGACACAATGGCAAGATAATCCAGGCTTTGCGTCGTCGTTTTGCGATGGAACGCGATCCATTTCGACGCCTCTGTAAGAAACCGACGCCCGGAAATCGACGCTCCCACTACCTACACTAAGCGTCAACTATTTTCTACGCTATTATTAGCTATTTGTGTTCGTTGCAAATAAGTTGGAGAAATATCAAATGTCAAAATATATTACTATAGGAAAACTTTCCGACATTTTAAAAATGAGACATTTTTCCGTAACAAATATCATTTTCTGTAAATTCATAGTATCAGTTTAATATTTAGACATATTTTAGATTCAATTAGTAAATTAATAATTATTTAAACATTAACTAAAATAAACTTCGTCTAAAACTAAAGTCTCGTCAGTTTAACGACAGTTGCCAAGAATGACAGTACGTTAGCCGCGCCAATAAGTATTGCTTATACATCTGATAAAGCTGATACAAATAGTACAGTAGTAACAAGCTCAACGTCACACCAGATATTAGAATGCAATTTACCAATATTGTGCTTGATGTCAAGAAGATATTCAATTCAAGGACTCAAAATAATTAAGTGCTTTTTTATACCATGTTTGTTCCCAACCTGAAGCACATGGATCTACGCAGCGTGAAGATATCCATCTGGAAGAGGAGTATATGGATCTCCGCAATGTGAAGACATCTTGACAGATTATTTTTCACGAGAAATGTTTTTCAGACAATTTCTCTA
Organism: Rhyacophila evoluta; assembly: GCA_022683975.1. Lineage (NCBI taxonomy): Eukaryota > Metazoa > Arthropoda > Insecta > Trichoptera > Rhyacophilidae > Rhyacophila > Rhyacophila evoluta. The sequence continues at coordinate 1,740 of JAGVSQ010005387.1, forward strand.
TTCAACGGGCATCCAGTCTTGCATTTTCGGATTTTCAATCTTACAAATGGAGAATCGAACCCGCATTACCCGGATCGCTAGGCGCGCTCGATACCAACTACGCTACCGGGGAGACGACTCCATAAAATTACATTTCTCCATGTTTTTATTTCCATAATCAAATTTTATTTAAATATGTTTTTTTTCTCAAGAAGCCAAAGATATTATATAAATTTCAAACAAAATTAAAATCTATATTTAATTTATTAACATGGCACGTAGGATTGATTTCATTTTTCATGAACGCATATGTTCATATTTATAAAAAAATATGAGATCCTATGTTATTAGAAATAATGTTTGTTTTTTTATACGTCATATGCTCATCTTGTATTATTTGATACCGTGTGATGAATAGCTTGCGATCAGTATTAATATTCTTTATGTTTCTCCAGATATACTAATTGCTAGTAATCATACTTAAGTTGTAACTCAGACTTAAGATAAAAAATATCAATATAAACAGAGATAATTATTTCGTATTAAATCTATAATAGAACCAGCATATGCATATGTATTAGATGATTTTGTACTGTATAATTCTCATTTAAATAAAGAGAGAGAGTATTATTAGCTTCTGCATGCAGTCACTCGGCGTATAAACGATATCTGCCTTGGAATGTCGGTTCTCTGTTTTGGCTGTTCCATTTTCTTTGTTTGCACTTATTTTTAATTATTTGACTTTTTATATGAAATAAAATAATTTACATACTTAATTACAATAATAATAAATCTAGTACATTTTGTATAATTTGTATTTACAATATATATTTTTTACTGAATACTTAGGGTCCAACACCGTAGCTACCATAATTTTTGTGCACAGTAAAGAGAGAGTTAATATCATATTTTTATAAGGAAAAGTAGTGTGCTTTATAAGCTATTTGAAATAATAAAATATACATAGAGTAAATAAGTCATGTCACCTTCAATAGGAAATAATGCTTCATGGGAACAATAAAATGAATATCGATCATGACATTCGATTCAGATACTCTAGCTAAAAATAAAACTGGATTTTTTCGCAAACTGTTAAGCTTACTATCATTCACGAGAGAAAATATATTTCTACAGTAAAACTGTGGCATTTTGATCAAATCGGATTAACATTATTTTATCTACAGATTCCATCAATATCTTAGTGTTACAGACAAAACCATCATTAATAAAACTGAACTCAATTTTGAAGACTCATAAAGTTTATAATATGAAGCATGTTTTATTTTAATACCTAACCTGCGGGCTACTTTTTGCAAATTCACAAAATGCGCTTAACGTTTGCTAAAATAAACATATTTACTAAAGTACTTTAAATATTGTATTTCAATGTTTTTTTCTTTATTGTACTATAAATTCTATGCGGGACCAATTTGTCAATTTCTTAGTATTATATTATTGTCACAATGTATATAATTATCACTTAAAACTAAGATATTGCGAATTTTCGATGTTTGAGAAAATGTAACATAATCGCATATCGGCATTAATAAACTCATTTAAAACTTCGTCCTGATATTGTCTTAGATTTTTTACCAAGCTACTATCCTTGGATAAATTTGGTGAAACTGTTTATAAACCACTTTTTTACCAACTTAAAATTTCTGATCGCACTTTCTTTGTTATGTGATATTTTCATACACAATTTCAGATATTCTTCTTGATACTTTCTGACTAAGCACAGATGGATTTCAAACATTTTTTTGCACACCAAAGTGGAGCATGTGGATCTACACAATGAAGATACCCACTCCGAAAGTGAAGTATATAGATCTCCCGCTGTGAAGACGTTTTGACAGATTATTTTTCACGAGAATTGTTTGTCCGACAATTACTCAATCTAATGGGCATCCAGTCGTGCAGTCGGATTTTAAAAATCCGACAGATGGGAAATCGAATCCGCATTTCCCGGATCGCTAGGCACGCACGCTACCAACTACGCTAGCCGGGGAGACAAACATAACACAAGTAAAACATGTCTTGTAATATTCGTATCTTATTCTTTGTTTATTAAATGTAATTAATATACGATATAATTTCCATTTTTATGTATTATTTTTAATGACCCGGCTTTGGTTGAGATAGATTCAAACTAATTCATTGTTTAAATTAAATTTATTTATCTTGTTATGAAAAAAATATATTTAAAGTCACATTTTTATCATCAACGATGATGATAAAGTTAAAAGTAAAAACAATTCACTAAGAAATGGCAGTTAAAATTATGTACGCTACTGTTCACCATTAGGGAGGAGCTTTTGTGACAGACTGATACACATTTATTTTCTGTTTTATTATTGAAAGTATGCAGCCGATATTTCAAAAAAGTTTAAATTACAGAAACTTTCATAATATAATATCATATAATATAAAATATGGACGTGCAATTTTTCAGACTAAAAGACAATGCGGCATTTACAGTGGTTCATTTCAAACTCATTCAACATGACTATTTTCAAACTTTCTACATTTGAATATAACATAAAATGATACATGTTAATCCTTCATAGACAGAAAGGAGCTTTTGCCTTGTGTGTTTGAAAATGATTAGGCATTACTTTTTCGTTGGCCTGCGGTCATACAAAGTCGACCGAATTGTTGGGAAATACATTACATTCATCATAATGATGTAGATACTAAAAGTATTTTTTTTTTTACTAAATCAAGTTGACAGATCTTAGAAACTATATCCTAAGTTTAATAACTAAACAAGAAGTATAATACAATAATCCCCAAAAGCCAAATAGGATTAAAAATAAAACTTTTAACTATTTTACAAGCATTCAAAAAGAAACATATTTTGATTTGTAACAAAAATGATTATCAAATGAACAACTTTTCAGGGTATTTTGTTAGTTATTTGGAAATAAGAATGCATTTTTTACAAATCTGGTTATCCAATTTGGATGATTTAATGATACTAGTTGAATTGATGGCAGTGGAAGGTTTCGATGTTCAAAACAAGCGCGCATTAAAAATTAGCTCACTAATTAAAAGGATATAATGAAGTGTTTTTGGATATTTTGGCAGAATGGTAGTATTTATGCATCTTTTTATACTTATCAATTTATTAATTTATTTATTTTATAAGATGAGAATATTACAAATGAATAATTCAATGCATTTACAACGTGATATACAAAATATAAGATAATAATTTTACTACATTAAGTCAAACGAGATCTTGTCATTCTACCTATCAATATCATCTTCGTTTCTTTTCTTCATGACAACGGTTCATTTTACAATACTTTCACGATATGTCCAACATACACCTATTCATATCTAGCATATTACACTATTGTTGTACTGGGAGTTTAATTTTTCATGCATTACTCACACTCAACACGCTTTAACCGGAGTGAAAGATGATTTTTTTAAATAGTTCATACAAATATATGGTTTATTATAGCAACAAAAATGTTTGAATTATTGTATATTTTGCAACTTTTCGTTTAATTTTTATATCAAATGTACAATGATTAAGATGGTCAGTCAAAATACACTTTTTTATCAAAAACAATTATAAATATAATGATTTTCACAGAGTTTCCTAGATGTAGAAAAACAATATAGCAGCTAAAGGGTTGATAACAGATTTTAAACAATGTTTTAATTTAGATTCGGCCGAATCAAATCGTAAGTTTTAATGGTACGGCGACGATAAGACAATGAAAGATTTTCAGATGCAAATTAACGATGAATGTTATATTAAAAAAGTGACTGGAATGTGTAGATAGAGCGGAGTGTAGAAATGAATAATTGGCGGGAAGTACACATGCGAACTATTAACAGGAAAAGTTAATCAAATAGTAGGACGCCATGTTTGTGTTTCGCCATATTGAAAAAGCGTCTGATATAAATATAATGTGAGGTTTTAAATGCCAACATTTTTCAAATTCGTAAAATAGTCACGTTCAATGATTAAAATACATGTGTGTGTGACGTTATGTGAATGTATTTAATATTAATTGATCAGGCTAGTAGGATATATGTATAGATATTTTTTATTTGTAGTATTTTTGTTTCATTTATATATTTTGAATATATCGAAAGGAAAAATGACGCAGCCCCATTTTTCAAAAATAGTTTTTATTCGACAATCGCAATGTATACAACTTAATACACGTCCTACCAAAACGACTTATGCTTAAAATTACGACCAGAAACAGAACTTCCACCTAATCAATGTTTCTGGTTCTTCTTATATAATTTATTTAACATCATATTTAGTAAATAAAACACCAGTCTTCGTCTTCATGCACTTCAGAATTGTATCTATGTAATTTTTTCACTTGGGCTCAAAATCATCAAAAAACGTTTTTTGGGCCTCCTGTAAAATTGGCTCTATGTAAATTACGTTGTTTTTCCTTTTCATAGTCCATATGATAGCTTAAAAATTGAATCTACCAGTGACGCTGTCGTATATTAAAGTATAAAAAAAAGTATACTTCAATTTGAAATATTTTGATTTCGTATTTTGAAATAATATATAGAAAAGAAATTCATCTATAATGAATGATCAAGAATGTATCAGGCGATAATACACACTATCTGCAGTTTATATCAGCGCGCACAATCTTGGACATCGCACTCGTATTATTGATACGTATAATTCAGCTTCTCAAATAATTTTCACTTTTCAAGAACATAAAATTTTGAAACTTCATTCTTTAATTATTTTTTTTTACCATTTTATTAAAGACATTCCACGTTCTATTACTATTCTAAATTAAAAAGAAAAAAAATTCTGTCAATGGATAGTAAAATAATTAAATACGTTTTCATGATTTATCTTTATTAAAATAATTCTAAATCTTATCTCTTTTTAATATAAAAATGACCATTTTTTTACTGTGTCCGTTCCGAAAGTGGATCATGTCGATTTTAACGTTATAAAGATGTCCATTATAAAAATAAAAATATGGATCTCTGCATTTTCAAGAACTATTTATTTATTATATTTTTGAGATTCTGATTCGAAAGTAATAAGTTGTGATCAGTTGATTGCTCAAACATTTGATCTCCAGTTGTGCATATTGGTAAAAAAAAACATGTTAATAAAAGTTCAATAAATGACTTTCCCATTAGACACATTGAACACAATAAAAGTAATAAAATAAAAATGAAATAATGAAAACCATAGACAACACTATGTCATATACAAGTATAAGATCACGTGTTATTCGTTTTCCAATTTACAATGTATCGAGGCATTGTGTTGCCGCCATAACAAATAAATGCGAATGCTTTGTGACGCTGTTTGAAGTACGAGTATAAAGTTGTTAAATCCGTTCGGGATTTGTTGCCGTGTTTGCTCTGTCTAGTTGTTCAGAGGTTCAAGTATACAAATGTTTCGTTGGTGGAGCTATTTCACTATTCAGCCCTGCTAACTAAATCATGACGAACGAATTCTGAATGGGAATTATACAAATTGTATTCCAACGTATTACATTTATATTCATAATTTGTGTTGATTTAATTCTAACGTGTTTTAATAAGACAATATATAATATTTCAATATTAGTTAGCGTAATAATATTTGCATGTAATATTATTAAGGTGGAATTCATAAACACTGCCATCTTGTGTATTTAAAATAAAAATGAGCAATTTCCCTTGAATTCGGGAATATAGATAAATATATTTTAATGCTTTTCATAAAATCACTCAGAAAACATATCATAAATTTTATATGTATAATATAGAGATAGAATTGATTTAAATATTTGTTTAAAACAAACTGTTTCATATTTCAATGAAATTAGTGAGCATATCTGATTTCACTCTCCATAGAATCGTCTATAAAATGACATTTATTATCATTATTACTATCGAAAAAAAAAATTCTTTCAATATGTTTTCATATATGAAATAATTTGTTTGATTGAACATTTTCTCATTTTTCGTCAAGTCTTAATGATTAAAGACCATTTCTTATAGCCTTTGTGCGTTTTTGTTTTGCCAATCTTAAAATCAAATATCACAAGTTTTTTCAGGATATCGCGAATAACCAATTTCTTCATATTGAACTCATTTTCAACTTCAAAATTATTAATATTCGCCTCTAGAACCTCCCATATTTTCTCCCACAGTGGAGCATATGAATCTACGCAGTTTGAAAATATCCAATTCGAAAGTGGAGTATATAGATCTCCGCAATATGAATACGTCTTGACAGATTATCTTTTACGAGAGTTGTTCATCCGACAATTTCTCAACCCAATGATCATCCATTCCTAAATTTTTGGTTAAAGGAAGTTCCGACAGATGTGATAATTGCTATCCATGCTCGCTATTCTCTATGTTCTTACCTTAAACCTTATTTAATCATTTCTTACCATTCGTATCACTTAATTGGTATTTATGGGGATTAAAAAAATCCAACTCTGTTAATAATTACTATATCAGTGAGGTTTTTTGGTAGTTTTTTTTTATTCAAAAAAAAATCTTTAATATTTTAAAAACATATAACAAAAAATCTGGCATTTTGGAATTTAGTTGTTTGTTTTCAGTAGGAGTTGTTTATTTTTTGTGTAATCACTCTTGAAATCGGGGTTACTCAATAAGTCGCATGAAAGCTTCACTACGTGATGTTCGAACGGAAGTGGAAATTTGCATGGAACAATATACGGACAAAAGCATATGACGGAATAGTTTGATAGTGCTTATGAAAATTAAGCCAACAACTCGATATATTCCCATGTGTTATTTGTGAACCTATAATCTGAAGATACTCAGTGGGGGAATTTGAGTAAAAAACTACAATTACCATATGAAATAAAATAAAACCTTAAGAATATTAACCTATAAATATATTTTAAGCATGCTTACTTAGATGGTCAAACCATAGAATGCTAATAAAATTAATTTTGAATTAAATAAAAAAATGTTGATAATAAAACAGCAAATTAAATAAATTACAAAGTACTTTGAATATACAATATCTTCAATGGTGTAATTTTGTTGTTATATAAATAAAAATGCAAAATTCTAGAATTTTATAAACGTTTCACGCTTTCAAGGAATTCGAGTAATTTAATAAAATAAACTTCCAAAATAATGAAAATATGTCTGTATTTTGTTTGTGCAGTAGTGTCTAACTATAATAGATACGCATCTAATTTAATATCACACAATTTATATAATTTACAATACAGATTTTCTGTAACGTGAATTTATAATTCAAAGGAAATCTGTAGTATTTTTTTTATTATACTGACTCTCTAATAATGTTCCCTGTGTATTATATATGGCTTTGATGTACTGAAACATTCTATTTCATAATAATATCATTATTTCAGCAAAATATTTATTGTTGAGACAAAAGAGAACTATAGAAGTCTCATAATTAGGCTTTTGCTCGGAAAACCATTGTATCTAGCAAAAAATTAAAATATTTATTCTTTGAAATCGATATTGTAAATTTGGAAATGTTAGTACATATATATACCAACAGAATTTACATAAAATATTCTATTATAGCATTTATGTATTAATTAATTTTTCTAGAATAAAATATCTTACTTGGTATAAAAGGTACTTGGTATTTTATCACATAGTAAGACACAGAATTTTTGATATTTAAGCTTGCATTGATTTTATATTCAAATTTCATTTTACGGGAAATTTGCTTGTCTATGCAGGCTTAAACATTAATAAAATTAACTTTTGTTATTAATTATTAATAAACTTTTATCTATGGGAAGGTGGCATAAACAAATTAGTATTTCAATAGTACGTTATAGTTATCATTTATTTTAATACTTATGTTAGGTTATGAAAAATGAACTGATGTATTCAAATTTAATCTTTCGTTACATTAATTAAACTCGTCTCTAGATGGTTTGTTGAAATTATTTAGATATAACTTAACCATGGATTTGTACGTATTGTATAAAACGATTTTAAAAAAATATTTTATAATATCAAAAATAATTTCAAATTCTTATATAATTTTTATTCATCACTGGCTGTGCCCAGTCACGCGTTGCCGTAGCTCAGTTTGGTTAAATGGCGCTTTTTTTCCAAAACAGCATGTTTTTATCTGTCACAGGTGTGACGTCTACATACTAGTTGATAAAAACATGCACGTTGTATCAAAATTTCAAAGCAATCAGTGAAAAACATTCGGAGATTTAAGATTTTGAACAATCGAACATGTACATTTTTATTTATAGAGATAGATAAAAATAATGTGTACTAGCAATCTTTCGTTTAGTGGTGTGCTGTATTAATTTTATTAAAAAATCACATTACTTGAAATTCTCTAATAGATTTTATACATTATACCTTCATACAATAAAACGCACCCCAATTTTAAGTCAATTCTTTTACGTAAAAGGTGCGTCTTACGTTATAAAAAATCCGGTAAGTATTATAAGTCTGGCTGACGCTTCTGTTGTTTAACAATGAATATTTTGTTAAATACATGTTTTGGAGAATGGTTCAATTAAAAAAACTTAATTGCAAGTAATTTAAGCCAACTGGTCGTTCACAAAAACATTTACGTTTTTGTCACTTGTAACACGAGTCAAAATTATTTTTTTCTCTAATACATTTGCGTGCTTATTCATTTGGGATTTGTTCCAACAAACAGTCAACTATTAAAATACATTGGACAATAAACAATTGAAAGACTCACCCATTATTAACATTACGATGGGTAGGGTCGACAGGCAGGCCAATAAAACCGTCACCACAACTGAAAAATTAAAAAATATATACATCCAATAAATGTAACACATCAGAATAGTTTTAAAACAGGGACTTTCAATGTAGTTTTTGATTAATATTAGTATTTAGATCGTGTTTTCGTTTTCCTTAATCTAAAAGAATAACTCAATGAATTAAAAATCTGAAAAGCAAATTTATTATATTCCTATAAATCTTTATAATCCTTCTCCATAATTTATTACTAATTTACTATAATACATCAACGTATCATGATTTGTCATTTATTTTATTTAGTTATTTTTTAAGGTAGTTTATTCTCAACCAGGCAGATAGTTGTTCTTATGATAACATTTTAAATTATAAATATTTATAACTCACACCTCATTATGGTCTATTGGCCTAAAGGGTAATTTTTTTCTTCTGATTTTTGTGGAACTATTATTATGGGAACGAATACATTCCTTGAAAATTCACAATGTAAAGTTGTGTTACTGATGATAGATAGATCAAGAATCCTGGATAGAATGAAGTGTAAATTGATTCAGATTTTGATGGTTTTTTGAAATATTAATTACTTGTATTAGGTAAATTAAATGTTACCAAAAATTAGTATAAATTAATTTCAAATTTAAATATAACTGTTTATAAGATATTAAATTCGGTGTGAAGGTAGCGGTGTAATTCTAGTAGAATAATGAATTTAAAACGTTGGAAATAGGAAGGGAATGAAATTCGTGTATGTGATAAGATCGGCATTAATTCAAAAACAACGTTATCACAAATTTCCTGCTGTCTGACTGTTTTCCTGCTCGTCTGGCTGCCCGGCTCTCGAATAAAACATCCGACATCAAAGAAGAATTACTCAGATCCCCGATTTCCACGTGAACGTTAATTGACTTGTCTTATCATTTCGTAAAGTATAATAGATTTACAACGAATTGTTTGCGAGAACAGGAAATAAAGGTTTTTCAAAAGAACTGAGGAAATCAAATAAAAATAACCTCAATTTTACGGTTCAGTTATAACGTTAAATACTCAAAATATTTTAGCTTCATTTTACAGTATAATTTTATCAATAACTTCCAGTAAATTTTTAAAATCGAACGCCACTGATATTTATGCAACACGTAATTTTTCAAACAATATTTTTGTGACTAAATTTACTCCAGTTTCAATTTTAGTTTGAAAAAGTATGTAAGGATTTCATTTTTTGATCAGCGTCAAAATACTTTTTGATTTCTATTTCACTAATTGGTTGCAGTAGTCATGAAATGGAATTATATACATAACTGTGGCCTATCGCTAGAAGTAGATATACCCTTTCTTTCTGTATATTTTATGTATTTAATGTTTTTAATATTTTTGCTATGATTATATTTATGTCGTGCTTAAAATGTATTCAACTTATAGTTTGTAATATTACAAATAATTAAATGTCAGATACTAGTACATTTTGGCTGATATTAGGGAATACTTTAAAGGGTTTTTTTAATATAATACTAGACAAAAACTACGTAATTATTCATCTAATGCCCGTCTATAACCATACACTGATTATATATATTGCTAAAAAACTAACCTACACTAAAAAAATTGTTTAAATATTTGATATAGGTCCTTCTAGAAATTGACCATAATAAAAGTCACTAGAACAACCTTAATGGATACTCGAAATCAATTAAATGCCAATTACAGTTTTTTATAACAATAGTACAACCTGAAAAAAATGAAACTGTGATAATAATTTGTAGTTATAACAAATATTTGATTTAGTGACTTTAGGATGCAAATGCTTAGAAAATATAAAAAGACATACGAAGGTTTAATCTCATATACTCTTTCTAGTAGGACTATCAATAGAAGAATACAAATAAAAATGATTGTTAAAGATCAAATTCTCACCGGTTCTATTGACGATCCGCATAGCTCTGCAGACAAAATCGCAGGTTCCTGATGCCTCCATGTTAGCGTCCTTCAGCTGATATGCGACGGACCCGTACGTAGTAAGGGCGGATGGAAGGCCTCGTGCATGAGCAGAGCTGTCCACTCCTGACATGCTGCCTCCGCCGGCTCCGCAAAGCCTTCGCTGCTCATCTCCGGACACCTGGAAAGCCTTATTTCGTGGTCACGCGGATCTAGCACATTTTTTCTACATATAGATAAATTAAAATTTTATAAAAATATACAGGTAAACCATTTCCATCCTTAATCATAAAATAGATTTTTCAATAAAATATGTATAATGAATAAAAATCTTGTTCTAGTTTATCATTATGAATCTCATATGTCATATGGAGTAGATAAATGTAGCATAATTATTAAATTTTATAAACATAAAAGGGCTACATACACTCTTGCATACTTGCGCAAGTATACATGAACGATCGTAATAATACGGTGACCATTTTAATATTTAATCATTTACGATATTACATCACTGTTTTTTCGTTGTTTTTGTTTTAAGAATCTCACAGGGAGAGTGATGAAGTAAATATAAAAGACTTTGAATTCAGTTCAGGTTTAAGTCCCTCCAAAATTCTTTAGAATTACTTGTTATACATTGAATAACTTTTTGTTATAATCATATCGTTTAATATTTTATGACAAACATTTTTTTAAAGAATAAAACTGTACGTGGCACTATTTTAATTTCGTTTTGTAATAAAAACTATTAACTTTCAAAACCCACAAAAACCACGTTACTTTATTTAGTTTATTGAGTGAGATCTTTTAGCTTTTATGTTATGTATGGCGGTATAGCTTGGTTCGAAACGAGAAGATAAGAAACCGGAACATGCAACCATTTTCCACTGACAAATTAAGGCCACAACGCTGAATCTGGCTGGGCCACATATTGTGGATGCCTCAAAACAGTCTAAACCTAACTTGCATATTTTTTAAGCCAACTGGCTGTTGGCGTCTCGGAATACTATCTATAAAATATATTCGGCGTAGTTATGGGATGCATTTATGACCCGGGAGGGCACGAGAATACTGGCGGGCGACAGGGATTCTTAGTGTAGTGCCCATATGCTTCACTTTTAAAGCAGATATGAAAGAACGAAGAAGAATTTTATACATTATAATACAAAGTTCTTTGGACCACTTTCATGCTTACGTAGAAGATTTTCAAAAAACATATTTTTTTTAAATCAAAATATCTACACTTCCTTGTTAGAATTCTGGTCGAAACGGCGTTAAAAAGCACTAAAGAATTACTGACAGGTAAACAAACAAGACGACCGACAGATAACTGTCAGAAACAATACAAAATGCGAGGGAAGAATTTTTTGAGATAATCCTCAAAAATACGACAAATCTCCTCTTTTTTACTTATATACTTTAAAAGTAAGCACTTAAGGTGGGCGTTTTATACAATATTTATTTTTTTGTAAAACTGTCATGTTGAAAGGAAAATAATACAATTTTTCACGGTTTTGATTTCACAAAAGATTGAAAGCGTTTTTATTTTCGTATTTAACTGATTCAAACCTTTTATTTATTACACGTTTTAAAACCTCAAATTTACACGTACTAAGCCATGCCCTTTGCTAAATCATACATTATATTTTACACGAAAATATAAAATATCTTGAAATAAATATTTGGTAAAATGCGAATCTTTTTACATTTTCGGATTGTCAATAATCTTAAGAGGTTATGGAAATTGAACCTGGAACCCAAAACACCAAAAAGCGCATGCCAAAAGTCTGCTAAGATAATCTTCCACAAAATATATATATATTTGAATCTTTCATTTCTGGAGTAAACATCTTCACACTGCAGATATGAATATCCACTTTTGGAGCGGGAATAGTAATATTTACATAACGATGTATATATAATACAATACTTTACATATATGTATCTCTAATAATTTTACCAATCGCTAGTTTAATTGTGACGCCATCAAAAAGACTGCATATTGTTGACGATTGTGCCACAAATTTAATAGCAATTAAAAATAATAATTAATCACTACGAATATTTTTTTAAGATCTAGCCATATTTATTATATTCGAAAAAAAGTTTGACGAGACAATGAAACCTTAATTAATTTAATTCGTATTACTAGAAATTTGAATTTAAATTTATTTATTACAATTTAATTTAAGTAATGGTGAAATAATAAGACATATTTTTTTCTATAATTTACACGTATAATATGATTTAAAGTTCTGAAAATTTTGTAGGTTCCACGATTAGCCACCGTAAGTCAACACGGTTAGAATGCATGTTAATATTATATTAAGCATATGGTATTTCGTTTTCAATTTTCTTTAAAAGCATAACACATTTAAACCAATGTACAGCAATAATCCAGTTTGTTATCGTGCTTTAAAAAAATAACTCGATCTAAATATTTATTACCGTTGTTTTTGGCAATACGATTTACCCGAAAATAGCACATTTTCTGCAATATTAGTACGTATTATAACTGTGTTTATGTATTGTTGGGTTGGCGAAACTGGTAGAAAAGGTATGGTAATTTAGAAGGCTGCGTGTATATTTCTATTAGATGGAGAAAAAAAGGTCCACGAAAAATATATTTGGCTGGATTCAGTCGACGTTGTTTGTTACTGCGAAATAAGTTCGCAATTTTGGTAGCCCTTTACTACATTGACGTAGACTTTACAAAAAAAGTCATATTCGAATATCAACACAATTTTTAATACCTTAAAATATATTTATATTAAGCTAGACCTTTTTGGAAAATACATATTTTTAGATGCTTGATTCTCACCACACTTTTTATTAACAAAAAAAACATACTGTTGTGTAACAACCACAACGCTTACCACAGATTGCCTTAAATATCGTTCAAGCAATCTGCCAATACTCATACTTGGTTTTATTTCAACCACCCGCTACGTCACATTTCTTATTATTTCGATATATACTGTAGAGTAATTAACGTGTTTGAGGAGCAGCTCTTAAAGTTTTTAGCTGTCGTGGATTATAGCTTACATAATTCTTATCCTAAGTTATTTTAACGTTGATGCTTGTTAACTGCTTAATGACCGTGGACTCAAATACCAGTCTTTATAAAGCATTGGTTGATGGCCGTGGACTCATATGTGAGTTTTACGCCATAAGTTTGTTTTTTCAAATTAAAAACAACTAAGTTACGGTTTATTTCAATTATGAATGTTAACGAGAGATGATTAAATGTTATTTAAATTGTCTTCACATTTTTTTATGAATTCGCTGGCAGCTATAGAAAATAGAGCAAAAAATCGTGGCCTTTAAGCTGTTACGAAGAAACCTTTTCGTTTTTTAGTTTAAAAAATATAAGACAAACTTTAATTTGCATGTATTCTAAATCGATTCAATTTACCATAACCTGAAGGAGAGCTAGCTTTGTATAAAACTTTTTTTTTGGTTTGGAAAATATCACCTTTCAGTATACAATGCCAATACGATTTACCGAAATATACATTATTTATGTTTTCATGCCATTCGATGTTTAACATATTTTTGGAGTATGTTATGGACACGTATTTTCTTTAAAATTTAACTTAATAAAATAGATATATTTTGAAGGCTATTATAAATAATAGGAATGCAGCAAAAGCCTATCTTTTCTTGACTCCAGTTGAAACCACAAAGCCACATCCAACATTCACTATCCTTATACATGGGCTTAATCATGGCCACAATATTGAGTGGTAACCATGATACTGACATGATCTGAGACGATGTAAAGCTATCATCAAGTAACAGGGAATCCTGGAGACGCACTGCTGAATCCATTTACTACGGATCGGGATATGGTAGAGAGAGAGAAACATATTTAGTTTTAGATTTTTTTTCCAATTGCTTTCACGTCTAGTTTTCTTTTGTACAATTTGCTTTATGTTTCTAACGTGGTATTGCAAGTAGAGTGAGTAAATATCTTTTTTAATAATAGAATTAAACCATTACAAAAAATTAAAGTGCCTTATTAATCGTGACTATATGGAAAGCGACGCTCTTCTCAATGAGTAATTAGAAAACATATTTAACGATTATTATCTACGCCGTCACTGGGGCCCAATGTTGCTTGACTCTCCCAAATCGTCTTGCCTTACGGGGGTTAATTGGAGCAGACCGGGTCTTCTCGTGGGGTAGAAAATGCGACCCGTTTGAGGCTTCGCTGAACGGCTCTTAGGAAAGAAGAGATCGTTTTATTAACCCTCGTCTCCGTCTTTTGGAGACTTTCACTTTTTTCCCTTGCACACTTTCACAAACAATTTAAAAACACTCACTCACAATTTCACAATTCCTCCTCTGAATTTTTACGAATGGAACTATTTTGTAACACACATTATGAAACCCATTTTATGGTATTTATTATATCGATTGTCGAATAGAAAAAGGATGTATCTCACGCATAAATAAAATACAGAAGGCACAAAATTTATTTAAAGATTTTGGGTCAAAATATTACATGTATGCAAATTTGAAGTACACAAAAACTTAAACTGGTCTTATATTTACCCAATCTTTTATTAATTTAATAAGCTATTTAAGAAAAACCAATAAATTGGTGTGGTAGAATTATTTTTTCCTAGTCGCAAATTTCACATTCCTTCCTTTTTAAAAACTTAAAAACCAAATTTATATATTTATTCGGCATTTTCAGCTTAAATTTTTTTGCTAAAACGTGTATTAAGCTCTGTATACATAGTGACTAACGAAAAAAAGCTATTTTGAAAATTTAAGAGTTACATTTTTTTTTCTACTGTTGATATTGTACTTTTGTGGACATCAAAAATACTTGAAATATATTCATATTTTTATGAAATACAATAAAACTAAAATCTTCTCGAATAAAAAACTTTCTTCAGATAGCACTAGCTTACCAAGCAGAAAGTTTAATGATGAAGATGGTCTCATAGAATCTTCGAATACTGGAGAGGAATGTTGTAAATGTATTTGATGGTATCACTATGACTATTAAATATTATTCAGAATAAGTATTATCCATATTGCATTAAAAGCCATCCAAGGTATTCAAAAGCTGCTCCCGGGACACTTTTAGCAATATTTAATGTGCGCTATGTTCGTTGTGTCACGGTATAATACCACATACTGGTGTCCATATGTGGTAGGCAGTAGAGAAAAAAGCAAGGATGTCCATAAACGATCTTATTTATATGGTGAAGTATAGGGAATATGGAAGTGATATAGTTGGAGAGACCTTCGAGCTCTTCACATCATCGATTAACGCCAGAAAACATATTTTAATATGAATTAAAAGAATTTGATTATGAAAGTGGAGGTCAATGTAGCACTCTAATTTTACACGTAATTTAAGTAATTAATATTTTCGACTGATGGTGCTTGATGGAAATTGATTTTAAAT
>JAGVSQ010005388.1:0-15640 GCA_022683975.1 Rhyacophila evoluta
TAATCTGTCAAGACGTCTTCACATTGCGGAGATCTATATACTCCTCTTTCGGAGTCGATATCTTCATACTGTAGAGATCCATATGCTCCATGTTGGGAGCGAACATGGTATAAAAAAAAAATGTTTAAACTTAAACATGAGAGATCAAGACAAAGATTGAATGATAAATCGCTGAGGTATTTCGGTTGAGATGACTGTTGAAAAGTTTGATTTCTATGCCACATAACTTTTTGTTTTTCACAATGCGGGTCTTATTGTATGAAATATAATTTTGCATAAATTTTAAAATTATTTCTCGTTTTTGGTACGCCGAATCTGAATAAGCAATTTTACTTGCTTATAAGAGCATAAGGTTTTAAGTGTAAGCGATCTCTTCGTCGTATTCATCATTTTAATCATTTCTAAGTGGTTTCTATCCTCCAAATTTCAAAAGAGTGTCGCTTAGGCTCTTGTAGTTTTCTGTCATCTTCTTTAGAAGTTTCATAAACATTAAGATAAGTCTAAAAGTGCTTCACATATTTTACTTTTCAGTAGAAAATTTATGTATAAATATACCCGTCTTAACTTCAGAATCGAAGTAGGATTTTTGTTAAGAATTAATTTATTATATTTTTACGCAAGATTTATTTTTTATCTTAATTATACAGTAAATTTATCTTTTGGTTACATAATATTCTAGTATATCTCTCAAGTATTTCGCTCTCTTACGTAACCTGACGATGATGAATTGCAAAGTATTGATCTTTATTATCGATTTATATATGTCTAGATCTATTTGAATAGTTTTCAGTTTAAAATTAACATAAATAAACTACCAGTAATTCAAATTATTCATTGATAAGTTTATCATCTCTTTCATATTAGAATCAATTAATTATGAGTTATTGCTTTGTTGACTTGAATAGAAGTATCTATGGGTAATTTTTTTAGAGCATTAATTTAGATTTTTTCTCGTCCATAATTATTTCAAATATATTGTTATTTGTAAACGTCGACATTAAAATATACGAGGGTAAAATTTAGTCTTTTTAATTCTGAAAATGCATTATTATTTGCAACTCATAATGACTCACAAGTTTACACTTTTTTTCTGAAATAATTTTCAGATTGCTTTCAATTGTAATAAATATGTTACATTGTTTAAAAAATGGGAAAAAATATATTATTGCAATTAAAGTAAATACACAACTGTTTGATTGTGTACTATGAATACTTGTGAATAATCTATTTTGTGTTTAAAAAGCTAAGCTAGTCAAAGGTCACTAAACACGATGTACACTATATTTTATATTAATGAAGTTTTAAGAAGGCTTTAATATGATAAAATATAAAATTATAACTGAAAAAGCTTGTATTTAATGCTTAATTTCGTTGTTATCGCTACAGCATATTTTTCATGATTATTTTAGTCTTCATTTATGTTAAAGGGATGATATGCAAAAAAATCAGTTTCATACTGTAAATATCATCTTAAATAAACAGAAATAAAAATATTTCACCGTTATGATGCATTTGTATTTTGTGAATTTCATGCATTTAAAATTCCATATCCAAAAATGGTATCACCCTACTTCAATTCAACTCCAAGTGTAGATTTTATATGAAAAGTTTTATCATATTCTGTTAAATAGTTATGTGGATCTATTTAATGTGGCATCCACTCTAAAATCGGAACACATGGATCTCCAACACGTGAAAAAATGTCTTGACAGATTGTATATCACACAATTTCTTAACCCAATGGGCATCCAGGCCTGCATTTTCAGATTTTTTTAATTGAACGGATATGGAAAAATAAAACGTACATTCTCCGGATTGCAATGCACGCATACTAAACTCCACTCTCAAATACGACTTTAAGTATATTAATTTTACTGTATTATAATCCCATTACTCTTAAAGTTTAGGACAAAAGCATGAGTTTGTATCCGAAGTTACGTCATTAAAAGCTTTTTATTAGCTTTACTTGTTTTTTCGCTCATGTTAGGAAGTATTGCGATGCATATATCAATTTCGTATCAAAGTGCAGTGTGAAATAATAATTTTTCGATAAAACAAATGTCATACTTAACTTTTCCTTAATATTTTAGTTGGTGTAGGATGACAATGTACAGCTCAAAACTAAATGGAATCAACTGTGAAACATTGCGGATCAATGCAAAATATATATAGCTGTTTAATATGTTTATGAAATAGCTTTCGTTCTTAGATGCAATGTATTGAAAAATATTTGATATCATTATTTTTTATTGCAGGTTAAGATGCCTCTTACGTCAGCTTCATCGCGGAGAAATTCCTGCAGAAGTTCTACAAAAGAACCTCAATTACGCAGCGAGAGTGCTAGAAGCCGTTTTTATAGACGAAACCAAGTAAGTTCTATTTTAATTTAAACATTCATGAGATATACAAATCATAAAAAAAAAACAATTTGTCCTTATAATAAAACACTCTCTTTCAGGTAGACCTCTGATTTATTTTACTACGAATGTATGTTTGCAAAGTAAACGATAATTTGAAAATAAAATATTTACGTGAACTTTTATTGCAAGGCCTCTTTCAATAGAAAACTTAATTAAAATCTAGGATTGTTTTTTTTTGCCTTAAATAAAACAAAAGAAAAATATCTCGAATAATACATGAATTTCATTACTAATATAATTCAGAATCGCAATGTAGCAAAATCAAGAATACAAAATGAAATTATATCATGTTATTAGATTCCTTCGAGTTGCTTCGAAATGTA
Source organism: Rhyacophila evoluta (assembly GCA_022683975.1). NCBI lineage: Eukaryota > Metazoa > Arthropoda > Insecta > Trichoptera > Rhyacophilidae > Rhyacophila > Rhyacophila evoluta. Next base: position 2,744 of record JAGVSQ010005388.1, read on the forward strand.
ATGTCTAATGACATATGTATAAATGAATACACTTTGACAGTCGAATGCCTGTAGTCATATATTGTTGAATACCTGGAACTAATCGAAGACTCAGAACTAATTGATTCAAGTGGCTCGAAGAATTTTGGTTTCTTCCATTACCTTGTTATCCGTGGGTGCTTCAGTTCCCCGCATTTAAAGAAAATCTCTCTTTTATTCGAGTTTTTATTTTCAGCGAATTTCTCCGAAAACAATCAGCGTTTGTTTATTTTATTTTTCATTAATATTTGAAAAGGACTTTTCTTTTAACGAATTTAAAATTGGCGTAGAAATAAAATTTGAAGATATGATATTTTTTTTAAATTAAATTCAAACCAAAAAACTTCAAAAATATTTTAATTTGTATTCTCAATCCTAATAAAATCAATTGTATTTGTTATTCTTGTATATAGTATTAAATTATTATGGTAAATAAATTATTATCTTTAATTATTTATTACGTAAAAATAATAATATCATATTAAAGAAAGAAAACTTTTATACAGTTGTATGAATTTTTAGATATTGAAAAGTATCTATTTTTTTCATTGAATAATTCGTATATATTATATCGTATTGGTAGAATCAACAGTTTTCTTATTAGTCGATGCTTTATTTAGAACGGTTTAATTGATGGTCGAGCGATGTTTTATGAAAAGATTACTACAATCAACCAGTAAATTATCCCTCAAGTGTTGTTGCTGTGAATGACAGGGACAGGGATGGGGCGGGGGAGGGGGAAGAATCAGGTCCAGCGGAAAGTGGCACTCCAGAGCACCCTCCTGCGGCAGCGACGGTCGCAGTCCAGAAGCGAAGACTTAGGACCCCAGTCTGGGCAAGGTCTCCGCCAAAAACTCTACCAGTTTACCTCCTTTATCAACCGTCTTTGCGACATCTGCCCGTGCCGTGTCGCATCTTCTGCATAGCATTATTATTTATTTTATCCGAGAGCCTCGACTCCTGATGAATCCATCCCGAGATTTGCATAACATAGGTATACGAAGAGAATGCTGCGCGGTCTTTGAAGATATTGAAAAAGTTTTCACTTTCTCTACAAAACTTTATCCTCCAGAGTCGTGTCGACACTCTTCTTTTTATCTATCTACTAGCTCTACTTTTTTACCGAATACATTTACTATTCCGTCTTTGAAAGCTTTCTTAATATATCTTCGAATTCCCATCACTGTGATGTATATTAGTCGACACTGTTTCTTGGCCTAAAATAATACTGTTTTTTTTCCATTTATTTTACTTATTAGTAGTTTAATCTGTCATAGGAAATATAATATATAGTTTATACGACTGTGTTTAGCTGGACGTCGTCGTAAATGTGGTGTTCGAGTATGGGTCTTCATATTGTAGTATGCCAACTCTTCTTCTTCCTATCTATATTCTATACAACAACTTATGCAAGACTTTCCGCTAATTTATTTATTTTACTTTCATCTGTCAGCCCTTCGTAACGCATGGTTTCAATATACTGTCATTAATTTATTGTTACGTGTTTCTTTATTTGTACAGTTTTGACTACATAACCAGATTTGGTTATCATTTTTACAATATTTCACGCTGATAAATTACTAACAATACTATATTTAATTTTTTTTCATTGTTTCTTCCTACCAGAACTCGCGTGTTGTGTTGTGTTATGTTCCTGCCTTCTGAAGAAATAGCTTCTCAGCATGGGTTAATGAGTTAAAAGCTGCACTGTTTAAAATCTTTGATCAACCATATAGTTAATTTCAACTTTTAAAATACATTATTACTCATACTATAGCACACTTTACTATATTATATCATTGCAAGAAGATTTTACTTAAGTAGAATTAGCTATTAATTAGTTATTAAGGCAAAATAACTAAATCTAGAGACATCATTGTTTAGGATGATTCATGCAGAAGTTTTTTATTTTAAATTTTAAACACATCCATTTACCAAACAGAGTGATTGGTGAACGCAAAAATTGGCTAATTTTTCACAAAAGAATATTTATTTTTATTTATATTTAACGGAACTCCGATTATGAAGTTTATATTTACGTGTTAACTGTCCAATTTTACAATTTGCTACTACAAAAAGCTATATCCAAAATAATGATTTATATTTTAATTCGTAATAAATTAAAATACATTTGTAACTAAATATATATATATATATACATGAATTTGCTGTACATTATTGCGTTATTCTTTTTGAGTTAACATTCGTTATATTAATTTAGCATAGATACCAACCACTCTGTAAATAAATACAATATTTAAACCATTTCATTCTACAACCAAAAAAAGAGATCTATTATATATCTATACAGTTTTAATTACAATAAATGATCCAAAGGTAACGGGTTCGAATCCCGTAGATAACTATGTATACATAAATATTATTTTAACCTAGAGCATGGGTATTTAAGGCATTTATCGAATGACTAGAATTCAGCACTCGGGAAAAATTAGGTTTAAATACTTCCACTATTTGGATATGTATCGTTGACCGAAGAAGATAATTGTTTTTGTTTTATAAAGATTGTGTGGGAAACAAACATCAAAAATAGTTTGAATAATTAAATTAAATTAGTGACATTCAAAAAAATCAAACATGATTTGGTTTATTTAGTTAGGAGATTAAGGAGTTTTTAAAATTGAATATAAAAACATTTACGAGTAAACTACAATACTGATAATTTTCATTTGGATATATAATCATAAATAATGAATACATTGAACATTTTCCTAGCATTTTGAGCCTGAATATATTATCAATGCATTACCGTTTATATGTGTACCAATAAAATTGTTTTGTTCCGTAAAAAAAAACAAAAATAAGACATTTCCTCCGCTATCAAAACGCCAATTTATTTTGATACAGCGAACACGGCACACATCTTTTTGCATCAAATTGTACTCTTTAGTATTATGTATTTTTTTCCATATATACACGAACCTATCGAAATGTGCTATAAAAAATAATGTTTTATTTACGGAACAATCCAAATTTAAATTTAGTTTTATATTTTGAGATAAACTAAACCTTATTTGACAGATAAAACAAAGTACAATATTATTTTTTTATATGTATCGAAAAAGATAAAATTTTATTGTACCTCAAAAAAATATATCTGTGACATAATAAACGATATCTGAAGGTTTTTTCGTGTTATTATCATAAAAATAACAAATATTTTATTCATCCACCCAATTTCTACAACGTTTGTAGATTTATATTAAATATTATAATAATTTCACGATTAATTAAGTTTTATCGATAGTTATTGTGATAACGCCTTCTTAAATACAGCATCTAATATTAAAATATTAAAAGTATTACACAAACAAAAGAGCTTTTATATGTTGTGGCCGATATTTCAGTAAAACGTAAATCGAGTTTTTTACTTAAGGCAAGTTGTTAAGTCTAGTTTTATTTTTTTGCAATCACTTTGACATAGTTTTGCGTTAAGAAATTATTTGTACAAGTTTTATAAACAAATGTGTTAGTACAAAAATTTTCCAGTGATCTTAGATTTAAAAAAAATTAAATTATACTTTACAGTTATTTAAACCAAAAAATCGAGTTACGTGCTTCTGCAATATAGGTTACAATATACAATTAGATCACATGTTAATTATTCAATAATTTAATTACACTTCTATCTTTAGTAAATAGATAGTCTAGAGAAAGTTGTGATTCAATAAATTTCATAAACCAATTATCATTAAAAAAAATACAAATTGCAATAATGTTGAACAAAAAAATAATGTAAATAAATATATATATATGTCAGATATAAATATAATAATTTTATTTAATAACAAATCACTTAGAATTTCTTAGTAACTGCGGCTAATTTTATACGAATAAACAGAACTGTCTGCCATATACTACAAATTTAAAAGCGGATTTATAAAATTTCAAAAATGGTTAAAATAAAGAAAAATTTACTCAATATTATGATAGTAGTGGACACGTTGTAAGAATGAAAATTAGTATATGGTTGAGCTTGATTATTCATTAGCATCTAAGAGAAATTCTAAAAAAACATCTTAATGCCGTATGAATGATAAAGCTTCACCGAAAGCGCAAATCACTGTAAAAATTAGATGACTGCAGTTAGAAAACATTCTGCCAGAGCTGAATGACTACGTATCAAAGTACGTCTTGTTTTGGATCATATTATATACATAAATGCTTATTTTATGTTGAAAATAAAAAACAATTTCTACTATCAAAGCAAATAACGCCAAATTGCATAATTGTGAAGTCATGTTGCATACATTTGTTTCAAACAACTAAATATAAAATAGAAATATAAATTCAATTGTATTCAAAAGTATTTACCATGAATACAGTCGATTTTATTAGTTGATTGGGTAATTATTACTTATAGCATGATTAAAATTAAAATCATAAGCATGAAAAATATGCACAAAGTAAATCAAAGGATTTGAGAGTATTAAAATTCATGTCATATTGTGTAATTAATTAATTGAAATAACTTCGTTAATTTATAATCACGTTAGTACCTACAAATAAACAATATGCAGTGTACAATTCTAGTATTTTGGTGTTTTGCTGGGCGCGTCTAAAAAAATAAATAGCAGAAACCACTCGAACTAATTTAAGATAAATGCTAAACTAATACAATCATTCTTTAAGTATTTATCACGTTGGAGTTCCAATATAGAAAATCTATCAAATTCATTGCATGGAAATATCTTGAGAATAATTATTACAAACAAAAGCTCCTAGTTTACCTTCTATTCAAGAACATTGAAGTTAAATAAAAATAAATCTTATCAAAATAATATTGGACCACATGTTTGAATGAAGAGTTTTATGTAACTAAGTTTTTCTGTCAATTTACTGATGGAAATAGAAAATCGATCACAGTCAAAGTTTACTGATAAATTATCATTTTGCACAGTATTTTTTAACATTAAATAGGTCATACAACAAAATATACAGTGGGGTTTCTATTATCCGTGCTAACGCTGGGAAGGAAGGGCCTGGATAATTGAAAAACATGGGTACTCCAAACTGTCGATTTGCGTTTAGTTTTTAAATGCGATTATTATATTTATAACGCGGATTATCATTTTATATGATTATTACGTATTATTTATTAAGAAAATTTATAATTTTTGAGTATCTCTCAACAATGTTCGAATATAGGTATGAATTTTTTCAAGAGCTAATATATCGTTATATTCGAAAACCCTGTGATTAATGCAGTCCAGTTAAGTTTCAACAGAAGTCAGTTACGAATTGTGATTGATAATAATTTGTAGCATCTTCTTCACTTGGAATTTAAGATTCCGTAATAATCTTCTGAAGTTGTAAAAGTATAAATAATACCACCACACTATGTAGAACTGCAGTGTTATACGAGAGTATTAAATTAAGAGATGAATTTATAATCGTGTATGACGGAGAAAATCCGTGCTGTAAGAGGGTGCTGAATTAGTTTTTAAGAAGTTAAACAAACTTTAATAATAGCTCTTAAAAGCACTTTAGTGCTTTGGATGATCCATGGAAAAGTTCATGTGTATTAAAATGGTTAAGAAAGTTTTTTTTGAAATGAATTAAAAAGATGTTATAATTGTGTACACTGTATATTATTTAAGTTCAAATCTTTATAAGATCAGAATTAGTTGTAATTTAAAATATAAAAATAAATTAGTAAATAAATAGCTCAAATTTAGAAAAAACTCAAGATACAAGGATTAATGTCGTTGCAGTTTTTGAAAGTTTAGTCTGTCAAATGAGACGCAGATTTGTCTCAAAGTTTAAAAAAACATCCAAAATATTATTTTGTTATTATTATGTATCATACTATATGTTCACAGTGTTAATTGTTCTCATAACTACCATTATATTGTTGTTACCACCAGTACATCATATTTTATACACCATTTTGGTTGTAATTTGTAGACCAGTGGTGCCAAGACAGCAGTCGGCTCCGTCCCTCGTCTTTAGGTGTGTCAATGTTATCGAGAGTCCTTCTTTTGGACAATGCTTTGGTTTATGCACTTTTTTTGCTTCTTTATTTATTTTAAGTTATTTTTTGTAACAAATCTTTTAGATTTTAAAGTTTAACACTCATGTAGAATAACTTTTATATATTTTTAACGCAATGATTTGGAGAATGGTCAACCAACACTGTTTTATTGAAACATTTTCATGCAGTTGGGTTTCATATGTTTTTATTTACGATTAAAATGGTGATATAATTCTTGGATGCAAAATAACTTTTATTTACGTCGTTTAAAAGTCTTGTATTTTAATATTCTATTAATGTTATTAAATTAATTATGCCAATACACTTATAAACTACATATTCATTATACATTAAAGTATGTTTCTCCGATAGTGTAGACGTCAGCGTGCTCGCCTATCAATGCGGGGTCGGTTCCCCATCTGTTGGATTTAAAAAAAAAATCCGGACTGAATGCCCATTGGGTTGAGTAGTTGTCTAAAAAACAATTATCGTGAAATATTATCCGTCGAGAAGTCTTCACGTTATGGAAATCCATATACTCTACTTTCAAAGTGGATATCTTCACACTGTGTAGATCTATATGCTCAACTTTCAATCTCCATAATTATGATTTAAAAAAATATATTTTATTAGAAAATTGATCACTGTTTGCTACGATGAGTTTTTCTATGGTCATATTGTGCGTATTAATTAAAATATATTAGTTACTAATTATTATAATTATTGCTGTTGCAAGAATATATTTTTTGAATTTGATCGAAAAAATAACAAAACAAAAGAAATCAATCCCCTTTTTTTTCTTTTTTCTTACATGTTTTTATTTGTTGGAATATAAGCAATATATTGTTTTTATAGATGAATCTAGGTTTCAATTAAATATAATTGATTGATACAAACCCGAAAACCGTATTATTTATTTACGAAGGTTTATATTTTATCAAAAATACAGTAATGGTTACATGGGATTCAATTAAGTTGAAAATTGATATTTTTTGTTACGTAAAATAGAACAAGTGCATTATGATGTTTTTGGACAGCTTTTAAAAGCTCAATAAAATCAATATCACTTTACACAATGCCTGTAGCTTTCATATCAAATACAGTAACATGAATTAGTTCACATTTGAACCAGTTTATTTTAGCGTTATTCATTTTATAATTTTACTATTTGTATTGTGATTTTTTACTTAAAATAAATTGTTTTTAAAAACATATATTTTCCCGGTAGCTGAGAGATTAGTGTGCATACTTCGGAGCTGGAGATTTTTAGTTTGATTCCTAGAGTTACCAATTTTTTTTTAATCCAAAAATAGAAAACTTAATGCCGATTAGGTAGAAAGATTGGTCGAAAATAAATTCTCGTGAAAAACGTCCTGACAATGCAGAGATATTTATATTATTTTTCTGGAATTTTCATCTTCATACTGTTGATACCTACATGTTCCACTTTTAGAACAAACATGATAAAATATCGATTAGTGATCACCAAGGCTTTTTTTTTCAAATTTTCATCAAATTTACTCGACAATCTTGTTTTATTTCATAAATAAAACGAATATTTCATAATGTCAAAGCATTTATTTCGGTCGAACATAAATCTTCCAAATGTTTATAAACAAAAAGCCCAAGAATTATGTCACCATGTAAATATGAAAATATCGATAAATATTAATACATCATGTGTGTTTTTTAAATTTTTTTTAAATATTCTTACGTTATATATTTTGTTTGAAAACTGCACGGTATGGTAAATGAGGCCACGCTCTTAACGTTTTTTATTGGCAGCTATAAAGCACAACAGAGATTTGTAAAAAGCACGATTTATTCTTTCACGTTAAAAATTTATGAAAATACGAAAAACTACCGCACATTGAACACAACATAAGCAAACCTTATAGAAAAATAAACATTCACATATAAACATTTTCCAAATTTTTTTTAATTTTTCTGTATAAAAAATATAAATTAATTTAAAAATAAAATACAAAAAGAAATAGTTCTCTATATAATACAAGCTTTTTACAATACTCTATTGTCCTTCTAGACTTTTTATTATTTGGGTGGATCATAAAGGATCGGTAAAAGACAATCATATTAAAATATTATGAAAAATATATTGTCTACATTTTTTTATCTAAAAAAATATAAAATAAATTTACTAACAATATTCCTAATAATAGCTTGATTTGGGTCTTTCAAAATTGAATAAATATGCTTCTACCTAGTTATTCTACTTTGTACGTTAACGAGTCATGTATCTTTATTAATTACTTAGTTCACTTGGTAAATATTACAAAATAAACTTTATCTGGAATATTTACAACTTTTAAAGTGTAATTATTGTAAATAATGCATAAACTGCTGTGGGTAGAAAAGTTTATTTGTTGCCGCTAATCCGTAGCTTTGTTCTACGTCACCGTGGCAAGTATTTACATCTTAGTTTACCAATCCTCTTTGTCCGATATTTGTTAAGCTTTTGTAACAACATTTTTGTTATGCTCAACAATATGATTTAATATATAAATGTAATGGTGTGTATTTTATATTATATATATATATATCACGAATCTGAGACTGGATGTATTTCATTTAACAAGGTATGTATGTCACAACCATTGAAAGAATTTTTAATATGGTGAGTATTGTCATATAAAAAATCGTATTAAAACGTCGTGGAAATGCTTCCGTAATATTTTCATTAAAAGTAATTTAATACTCAAGTAATTTAGCGGTGCAGGAAGGAAATATTAGTTAGAGCTATTCTTAATTAAAACTCCCACAAACTGACTTAACCCAAATGGAGTCTATATTTAACCATAAAAACATGCAACAAAATAATTCAAACTATTTACACAAACAGGGTGTTCTCATAATTAACAAAACATATTTCTTTATCTAATTATGGTATTAATATGGTGATAAGTTGTTTTAATATTTAGTTATTCAATATTTTATCAAGTTATCTATATGTAGTATGAAGGCTTATTAGCTGATTCAGGTATTATTGACATTCTCTACTAGTTTATCATAAATATACAAAAAAAAAAAAAAATATAGCTTTAAATTTACATTCCAACTTAAATAAAGTGTCAAAAAAGTTTAAGTTTTCATTTATCTTGCATATGACTGAGTAAAATGCATTCTTAATACAATTTGAAAATGAATTCAAAACTTCGCATTTATTTTCCACTCGTTTGTCCCACAGACAGGTATTACATATTTTTTAATGCATTTGTACGGTTTCCGTTAATAATTACTACTAAAGAAAAAATATTGTCACCCAGCGTGTTACAAAGTAATCAATACAAGTTGTATAGAAATTAGTTTAGATTTACGTTACTTCTAAGTTGAATTGCTATATCGGTGCATTATAATACTGCATTGGAATTAAATGAAATATATTTCCTGCTCATAATGACTATAATAAAAATTATGCATAGACAATATCATTGTTATTTTTTGTGAAAATACATCTGTAACATCGGCAACAACTTCCTGTATTTGATTTGACTAATTTATTTCATAAAAAAGTTAAATACGTAATCGTTGAAGCGAAATCAATTTGATGTTATTTAATATAATAAAGATGAAATTATACCTTCATATATATGATACAGTGAGATCTCGGACTTACATGTCCTTAATACACGTGTTCTTGATATATGCGTGCAATTTATGCAGTCCTGTCCCATTTAAGTCCATTAAATACCCGCATTTACGTTTTTCTCTCCCCCAATTTACATCTGAAATATTTTTTTTAATTTGGCAATTAACAGCCTTTAAAATGAATTTAAAGATGCAGTGCTATGTGCATTTTTATTTACGCACACGTCTAAATTCTGCAGTGTTCGTGGTGAAAGTTTGCATGATAACTGTTACCATACAATGATGGAACACAACACCACTGTTAGCTTAGAAATTATTTATAATAAATTCGGTTGAAATGACGTAGTTATTGATTTTATATGATTACATCGGAAGGCGATGAAATAGATGACATTGGACAAACATATCGACAAAAATTCGTCTCAGTGAAGAAAAGTTAATCTCAATCCAAAAAAAAATATGTTACGAGGTATATTGGGTCCTTAAAAGCTATTTTATTAGCATTGAAGACGTACAAAATGAATCCTTCAAATCAACGTATAGCGTCGAATGATCTTTAAGTAAACTATCTAAAAAATTACCAATCCGTTATGTGTGATTATCTCAATAAAGAATTTTTTTTAAAGTCTTTTTAAAGCTCCCAATCTACGTTTTCTATCGAATATTATTTTCTGTCACTCCCTTAAAAATCTTAAGCCCGAGTTTCACTGTAAATAATTTTTATGAATATCATACGAATACAAAGAATCACCATATAGCTACAACGCGAATTATTTCTGTAGTCAATTATCAAAGTGACGCTGTCTAGCTTAATTGGAAAATGGCGTGATGGGCCACCACTACAAACATTGACCTATTATAAACACCATTATACACTGTTACATACTACCATCGCTTTTCTAATTAGAAAACTTGATAAAACACATTTATGACTCTTACACCGGTCGTTATAGACGCTTTTGTGTACAAATGGATTAAGAAAAAGCTCTTGTCTAATCTCTATATAAATTATTGTATTTTTAACTTCACTAAAAGTTTAAGTTTAATCAACACTAGATTTAAAAAGAATTGGTTTTATGAAATTATTTTTTATACTTAAACCAATACATTACGCAAACTTTTACAATATTACAAAAGTGAATTTATCCAAAAGTAAAAGTTAAAATATATTGAAAAGTTAATCTTGCTTTGAGTCTCATTTAATATTAATAATAAAAACTAAGCCATATTTCATATTACACAATAAATTATTTAAAATAATGAATTGCCAATATTTATATTAAATCAACAAATTAAACAAAAAAAATATTAATTGTCATTACAGATAACAGATACAAAGAGAATTTTCGCAGCTATTATCATCAAACGCTTTTATTTGAGTTTTCTTCTGCTAAAGTACTCTGGCAAAAAACAATTGTCTTAGATTAATTTAATTTTACTTTCTCGTAAACAATTCTTCACTGTATGCTGTTTATTTTCGTTTGTTTTAATCATAAATTATTAAAAAAAAATAATATGTGGCTTCCTAAGAAAGTTATTAATTAACTAAAGCTTTCTAGATATTTTTTATATGTGTAGGAGAATAATCTTTACACTAAAAATAAAGTAAAATATTATTAGAATTCAATTAAACAATATTTGGACAGTTCAAATAAATAGCTGTTATTTAATCTGTCTTATATTAAATAAAAGAATTTTATAAATGCAGTTTTAATAAAATTGGAATTTTTTGTGTATTTTTAAAGAAGTTTAACAACAAATTGATATAAAATGAAGGTATAAATGAAAAGTATTTGAATACACGCGATTGTTCGGTGAAATTACTCCAATTTTATTCTAGTACACACAATAAAAATAATGCCCTTTCACCTCATGAGGGTAAACAACATATTCCAAAGCATAGAATTTTATAAAATATTACTCAAATAATGTTCAGACTATTAAATTACAGAATGTTCTAACGTTACTTACTCTGCATACATTATATGAAACTATTGTTAGCTTAAAGTTAATATGTTACATTGTTATTCTTATCAACTTAAGCCTAGATTCAAATTTGAAACTAATATCGCAAAGTTTTAGGTGTTAAAATATTATAAAATTAACCAACGTACGTAAAATAATTGATTAGTATTATCTACCCGGTATATAAAGGATAAGTCTGCGTAATTCAGAGCTAGAAATTACAGGTTCAAATCCCGCATTTTTAGATTGTTTTAAACCTAAAGATTGGTTAAAAAAATGACTAATATACCGATTCTCGTGATAAATATCTATCAAAATGAGCCTTGATCATGTGGATCCATATTTTTCATTTTAGTTATGGTCATCCTCACACTATTGAAATCCATATGCTTTGCATATTTCTGGTGTGTATCTAGATATATTTTGCATACATACAATGTAAATATCCTAAATTTAAATTCCCAGACAACATTTTAATATGCACGTTTAATAATTCTTAGTCAGTTCCTTGCCTAGCACTTTACTAAAATTATTTTTTTCGAAAAAGTTCCCCACATTATAAAACATTTTTTTAAAAACTGAAATGTTGAACTTTGTTTAAAATTACAAAAGCGCTGTACAATAAACGGACCAGACATTACCGTTTCTTGGGGCGGGATTGACATTCTATATTTAAAAAGCTTTCATAATATTAAATCTGTTTTTCAGTTATTCAAAGCTTTTGTAAGTTATCCATGATTTAACGTACATAATTTTACAGATTATGCCGGTTGAAATTTAAACAAAATAACGATTATTGAATTTTCAGCGCCTATCGTAATAAATTTTACTATTATATTTTATTTTAATAAAATATTTATATACTTAATCTTTTTTTGAAGAAAATTCAGGCACAAGAAACTTTCCTTATATCATTACTCAAATGCCTTTATACCTTTTAATTTTTATATAATTTAAATATTTTTAATATGTATGGTTCTCATTATCAAGATTCCTTATTCATTTTTATGAATATATATAGAAAACTCTCGCAATTCTCATAAAACACTGATTTTTTAAATACGATTCTTTTCTCATTAGTTTTATCGGTATATAGATTATAAATTTATTAAATACGCTTACTGAACAACCGAGATATCAGTTTTCTATAAAAAGTCATAAGCAAAATCATATATCAAATAATAAATGCTCAAAAAATACACTATATTAAAACTTGATTTCTCTGCCACGTCTATTAAGCAGACGTATAACATGGCTTAGCGAATGTAATGCACTCTTTAAAGTGCCAGAATTTTTCAGAGGCAGCATCTTAAGAC
>JAGVSQ010005389.1:0-17796 GCA_022683975.1 Rhyacophila evoluta
TGCGCAGATGTCATGTGAGTATTTGTCATGCGTGCAGTTGTCTATGTGTGCATTTTTCATGTGAGCACTTGTCATGTGAGCAATTGTCATGTGAGCAACTTTAATGTGCGCGGTTGTCATGGAATCATTTCAATAATAATATTTACATAGCGGAAATCACGTAAAAAATTGAATGTTCTTTTTACAATTTCCGCTCAAAAAGTGAAAAACATGAATCTGCACGGCTTAAAAATGTTCACTCTAGAAATAGAGTATATAATAGTGTGAAGATATGTATTGATTTTTTACGAGAATAGGTCAGCCAATATCTCAAGCTATTGAGAATCCAGTTTTGCATCTTCGATTTTTTTAAGAATCAGGATCTGTAGGAAGCGAACTCGCAATCTCCAGCTCCGAAGTCCGCAAGCTAACCTCTCGTCTATCTGGAAGACTAAAATGATTAGAATAGTAGTTATAGATTCGTTAATTATCGATTTTAAAATAAAACTAAAATAATTATTTTATTAAATGTTGGTAAAGTAACTAAGTATCATATCTTTATATTATGGGTATTCATAATTCCTCATTATTTCTGTACCATCAGAAAATTAGTAAGTTAGACTTGATTTTTATGCTAGATAAGTACTATTTTGCGTTGGAAAGCATGAAACTGTATCAATTTATGGACATTGTTAAAAATTTTGTTTTTCATTTAGGTTTCTTTTGTAGTAGTTTAAAGTCTATTCTTGAGTAAAATATGTAAAATAAATGTAAATTATGAAATTTACATGATGATTTCTGATTATTCTCGTTTGAAATGTGTTTATATTACTAGTATTTAAAAATTCATGCTTATTTATAAAATAATATTATGTTCAAAGATTTATATCTCAATAAATAAAAGGAACTCAGATTATCTTAAATAGTTAAAAGGATATTGTTTTGAGGAGAATGGGAAATATTTACTTGGGATTCACAAATACTACTTATGTGATTATTGACAAATAACACCAGTCCTCTCATATATTGAGAATAATAGATTATAGACTATAATTTAAAACCCATGCAAATATTTATATATTTATAACATTGTGAAATATATGTCACAACTATTTTTGATTGTTTTTCTACGTGAAACATGTCTTAAATTAGTATAATATTTACATATTATGATATAAAAAGTATTATTGCTACAGCAGTTTTTTTGATTTGCTTTTTTATAGCATTAACTTATGAATTAAATATTAATGCAATAGTTTTGTGTGTAAAATAAACGTTTTGTGGGATACCTTGCTAGTTTGATAATTCACCGAGTTAAAGAGAAAAATTTAATCAATATGGTATTTTTGGTTGTATAAAAATTTTAAAGGAAAAAGGACGTAACGTTAAGTTTTTTTTAAAATAACTTTTTCCGATTTATATATTCTAGCAAAAAGATGTACTTTCCAAATCCCAAATAACTATCTAAATTTAGCTTTTAGGTTTGGAAAATGGAAAGGTTTTCAAACTTTCGAGCAGAATGAAGGACTTCCATAACAAAAATTTTACTGGTTTTTCTTAAATAATTTGCTAAATTACGGGTAAATAAAATACCATTTTTAGTCATAATGTACTTAGAAGTTGTATCTATTTAACATTTTAACTTTACCCCAAAATCATTCCATAAACTTTTTTTTTGTGTCTCATGTAAAATTTGATCTATGTCGGCTACGACTTATTTTTTTCTCAGTCGATATTATGTAGTTTTAATTTCATTACAGTTTGTTAGTAAATTGTGCAAATAACCAAGAAACCGAAAGGGCTTCAGAAGAGAACTAATTCTAAATGAAGTTAAAAAATGTTATTATCGCAAACTCGTGATTATTGCATTTGGTTACATAAATGTATTACCATAAATATACGTGTGTAGGTAGGTGTACGTCGTGAGTGTGTGTACGTTAAACGGGCGCTACAAGCCTCGTTGGAGGCGAGCCAGCCGTCGTTATCGGCGTGTGGTTTGCGTTTTATATGCCGCGTCCCGTAGACTTATATTTTACGGGTGTTATTTACAATTTATTTATCGAGGCTCTCCCTATATGCCTCATTTTACCATTTTACTGGTGGTCTTCATACGTGATTTCAGTGGCCAGGAGAGTATACTCGCCAACATTGTTATGGCTCAATTTTTTTATGAACAGTTGTTGCCCTATAATGGATATGGATTGACCATTACTTAAATAATATTTTATTTTTTAAAATAAACTGATCACAAATTATTCACACTTTATATATTTTTTATAAAAAATGATTTCAACGATGACATTACGAAATGAAAACATTGATCAATATCAACAGAAATAATTATTTTGTATTAAATCTAGAACCGACATGTGCGCGTTTTTATTGTACGGCATTAGTATGAGTGTTGGGCAGCGTGAATCACTCCCTTGATTGATGTCATGTGAATTTTAGAAAGAAATAGTGGGAGCACTCTAAGCGCTTGAATGCAGTGCTCAGTGGAACCCAGTGTAACTGTATTTGCCATATAATGTCACCTCTCTGTTTCCGCCATTTTTTTTTCGTTTTTTGCACCTGTTTTATATTATTTTAGCATTTAATTAAATGATTTATAAAACTAATAACGATAATTTATTTAGCAGATTTTGCATCAAATGTAAAACATATATTTTTAATTAGACAACGCTCGGAATCCAGCGCTGTGACTTTTTGCATTATACTGCGAGAGCTAGTATCCCATCTGTTTCGGAAGTAAAACGTATGGACCTCAACAGTGTGGATATGGTCACTATATAAATATAGTATACATTGATCTCCAAATAGTCTTGAATATCTAATACTCCCCAGCTGTCTTGCATTCTCCTAGGTTAAGCCAGCGTTATTTAATTACATTTGTTACATCCTGTTAATGGATCACTCGGTCGGAAGGGGTGATGAACAGGATTCATATGTAGTGTTTATAGATAAAAGAAAAGGTATTGAAACTAACGACTAACCATTTGTGTAAATTTTGAAAATAAAATCGAATAGTAATTTATTCGTAAGTATACTTACTTAACTTAAAAAATAAGTTAATAATTATTCTCATATTCAGTGGAACCTCACTTAACGAGCACTTTGCTTAGTGAGTAATTCGCATAACGAGAAAAACGAATTGTAAAAAAATGACCCGCTCAGCGAGTATTGTTTCGTATAACAAGAACAAGGAGAATACCGGGATGATAGACAACCCTTATTTTTATGCTCGGGAAAAACTATGGCCGGTTGGCGTTGCTGAACGCGGCTTTGAAGAATTTGAGACAGTGTCTGTTGGCACGTAGTCAACGAGATTGTAATTATAATTTAGAATAAAATGTTGGTCATGATATCAGAATTTAGTTATGATAATACGAATTATATTAGTTTTCGCAGCATTTCAATGAACATTTACGATGTATCGCTTTCAGCAAGTACTAAAAATGAAATTATCGAGTGTATATTTTTTATTCATTCATGGTTTTTATTTGAAGAGAAGATATTATCTTGTAAGACATTTCAAATATAATTGCTGCATTATTGTTATTTTCATTTTTTATGCTGAAGTTTTAAATATGTTTTGATATTTAAGATACTTCAGTTTTATTTCGCAGGATATTGATGTATATATTGAACAGCTTGTTAAATTTTTGCATTTAACACGCATACGCGATAGTTAAAATTTAATGATTTATTAAAAAATGGATATGTACATAAATTAGAGATAATACACATAATTTATATAAAAACAATCAAAAGTGCACAAATTGTAGGAGGGTTAACATAGAAAGCATGACATAATATTAATACTTAAAAGCTAAAAAAAAGGAGACACTATAAGTTTGTGAAAGGCGCGACATCGTTTCTGTATCGAAAACAAATTTCGTCAGAAACAAAGGGGCGTAGTGATTTTACTTACTCTAGAGCGCCGAATATGTAGCTACGCCACTAGATGTGTATATATTTACTATTATACCTACAAAATGTATGTCAACTAATTCTAAAACTAACATATTTATAAGTAAAGAAACAAATGTAATAAAAGTTGAAAATGTTGAAAAGTATGTGAGGTCGGAATGTAGGTTATAGAAAAAACGCAAAAATGCAATATATGCATACAAAACGCACTTTTTACATAAATATTGATTTAATTTATATTCCGAAAATAACATTAAAACACGATATTAAAATTGTTTCGAAACTATCAGCGAGGCTCAATTACTGGTGCAATATGTTGATATAAATTGAAACTGAAATTGCTAGTGCTAATTATTTTAACAGTACATTAAATTTAGTAAGGATCTGAAAATATCTCTATATCATATTTATTATATATAATTATTAAATTGTCTCATACGTTTGAGGTATATCTTATTGTCTGGTACGTCTTATCAGGCGAAAAATGTTTTGATTGTGTATTTATTATTTAATTTTATGATCTTGATTTAATTTTTTTCTATAAAATATGTTGACTTTAAATAGAGCATAATATAGATTTACACATCATGCAGGCTGACATCGATAGATTTATTTTCATGGGCATTAGTTGTTAGCCTATCACTTCATCATCTAGTAGTGAAATTTATCGCGAAGAATGGAATACTTCGTATTGGAACATTTTGCCCCTGAAATGACATTTATTGATTCAAATAAATTAAATTAATAAAACAGTTGTAGCAAAAAACTACAATTAATTAATATATATATTATAATAAAATTCTTTTACTGAATTTATAATAATCAAAAAGGTGTGATTTTTTGCCATTTATGACAATTTTATTATTTAATTATCTTTTTTGAGAAAATATTTTTTCTCTTGTTTTTGTAGTGCTTGAATTTGTTTCCGGAAAATATGATAAGAACACAATGCAAATATGATAGATGTTGTTCGATAGCATGCGATTTAATGTGAAAACTTTTTCATGTAAAATAGCAAACCAACTTTGAAAGGATGACTACCTGTTTGATAAGCACGCCAAAACTTCAAAGTGAAGAAATGTCGATACAAATTACTAGCAGACTAGGCGTCTCGTAATAGTTGTCCATTTACTATACCATTATGATTATAATAGGTACTAGTCATAGTCATAGTCCATTTACCATATTCCACAAGCAGATAGTAAAAAGCTATTGTTATGGATTTTCCTCACAAGCTAAATCCACACAAATTATCAGAACTCTCATGTTATCAATGTAGGGACAGAAGAATTATAAGAAATTCGCAGTTGATTTTGCAAAGATTTTAAACTAAATAGTACTTAAAGTATGCAACATCACTATGTCTCCCCGGTAGCGTAGAGGTTAGCATGTGCGCCTAGCATGTGGAATGTAGGCTCGATTTGAACATCTGTTGGATTTTAAAAAATCCAAAAATGCATGACTGGATGGCTACTGGGGTAAGTAATTGTCTGACAACCAATTCTGGTAATAAGAAGAATTTGTGACGATATCTTTACATTCCATTTACTCCATTTCAGGAGTGGATATTTTCACGCTGACAATTTTTCAGCTCAATACTTTACTGGAGAAGGCAGAGTAAGTTGTAGATATGGTCCGTACTGGACCACCGAGGTAGAAATGCAGCCTAGTTTGCGCTCAACCCAGCCATACTTGACAAATTCTGGGTGTCAATCCATGGAGCTTTTCCATTTATGAGCCTACTCACAGCTGTTGACGGATGGTCGGATATGTCTATTACTCGGGAGATATTCGTGAAAGGGGCGGCATGTCAAAAGGATTCGATAGAGGTGATTAGTTCAAGACTTTGTGGAAATGATTCTTTCAGCTCTTCATTCCACCTTCTGGGTTACACTCTATTGCTCCATTGGGCTTGCAAACGGCATCGAAAGTCAGTGATCGGCTGTCACAGATTTTACGGCTTATCTCGAAAAGTTGCCTGGTATCATTTCTGCAATCTGTCTCCTCTGCTGCTTCGATATTTTTACCATGAATCGGTAAAGACCATTCAACCACCCTGGTTTGGATTTGGTTCTCGGTCCGGTGGTCAATCGTTGGGTAAGGGTCTATTTGGAACTGTTTTCAGGTATTTTGCGTGTATTACCTGTCTTAATTGCAACCTTTTTAGGCATAACACACGCGCCAGTTAAAAAAACGAGAAATTATAATTTTGTGAATATAGTTACATATTACGCGACATCATTAATTTTCTTAAACAAATGTTGCTAACTTAAATCGGTAAACAAAAAAACAGACATGTAACTCGAGTTATGTGATTTTTTAAGTATGTGAATAAGTTTAGAACGAATTAATCACGTAACTCGAGGACTAAGTGTACTTACTGTATTTGATATCTGAATAATCGTTTTATATCAGTGGCGTGCCATTCATATAGGTGGTAGATGCGTCGTATACCTTACGATTACCTCATTATTATTTTTTTATTACTTTATGTTATTTTGCTTAGATTTCGTAATTATGATATGCGTCGGGCTCTTCTAGTAGAAGATAATGCTGAAATAGCGGCGCATGAGTCATATTACAGAATTCAGAAGCGGTTATTGTATGAGCATGCGTCGCGTTTGCGTACTACGGTTCCTTTATTTTAAATAGGGGGTTGTAGCATAAAAAGGTTTGGAACACAACTTTTTTAGCTGTATTTTAATCATTTAAATATTATAATACTGAAGGCTTTTGTTAATAATTTCAACCGCGATGTATTGCTAAATAAATTTGCTTGTATTAAGGTCTGTGATGAAAATTTTGATTCGTCATACTAATTGAGAAGGTTTCTCAATAATGTAACTATGAAGTCGTTTATGTTATTTACAAGTGTATTTAAATTCAAAGTTATTACATAATTTTACACTAATATTTACTTATATAATAAAAATGTGTTTTCGAATTATATTTACGTTAGCCAAAATCAGTTTTGACATTTGATAGATGGGACAATATTTGTAGTAATTAATGTGAGATATAATATTTGATTTTACCGTTTGTTTGAATTGTTGATTTGTCTATCAATGACTTTTTGTGGCTGTAAGCAGAGCATATAACGAAAACGCAAATATACTGGAATCACAGTAGTATAACTAAATTTGAAATCATGAAAGAATAAATGAATTATGCGGTCATGTAGCAAAAATGGAAATGTTAAGGTCGACCTGGATCGGTTATATGTTGCAGATGTCTTAAAACAGTCTCAATCTCTTCCACCCATTCTTCAAGTTTACTAGATTTTAACACCCAGATTATCTTCAGGATGTATTGTGACCGTGAAGATAACATGACTCCAAAAGAAACTAGATTATCTTGTTAGCAAAACGTATTCTTGGATATGCTTTGCGGTGTCTATGCTCCATATAAAATTAGATATGGGGCGAGAAAAGACTCATTCGTATCAAAAAGAATTAAATATAATACTATTGACTGTGTTCGAGCGGACAGCGTGCATGATAGTGGATCGTTCAAAATTATGAATTTTGGTGGCGTGGTCCTGCGACTAAATAAAAAATTATAATAACTGATGTATTAATATCAATTATTTTTCTTTTAATAGCTCATCATCTATATACACATATATACACCCGTATTTATTATGTATACCTTTTGTATTCGGCGAAGGTAAAGAATACGTTCATGCTAGTTATGGAAAGATAATAGTAGTTGAGTAAAGATAACATTTTCGAAGACCGATTGTATTTTCCATATGGTACAGATAAAAGAAAGAAAAATCAGACAAAAGAGAATTATCACTTTTCTCAATATAGTACACACACATATGTATGTATGATTCCAGTTTAAATCTTCGCATGTGTATACATACATATAAATATGCAATAAAACACACTATACGCAGTGATGTAGTATTGTGAGTACGATTTATTGAAACATATATGTTTCTTCCGCTAGAAATAAAGTACCTACCCCATGTTTGAAGTATTAAATCGAAACTAGCTTCTGTATTTTAACTCGCTAGAAACAAAGCCAAAAGGGATAAATTTATTGCCCTGTTGTTAAGACAGTTAGTAGCGAATATTTGTAACGCTCCGGGATTGGTTTGTACACATTAAAATAAATTTAATTAAGATGCACGTCTTGTTTCAATAGAATTACTCCAGCTCAAGTCTTCCGAACGGAGTTTCTTAATACATATTTTTCTACTGCAATTAAATCAAGAAAATTCATAATTATTATCAATATGCATGCAACATTTACATGCACATATATTTATAAATATTGCATGTGAACAAAAACGAATAAGCCTTTAAATTTATGACGCAAAGTTAAATAATGTTTTGTGTACAATCCTTACATCGAAGTAATTATCTACACACATATTTTTAAATAATAAAGTAATTTTTTAAAATTTTTATTATTTTATTATAATTTTTATTATCGAAGTAAAAAAATACACAGAGTGGCAAAAAGATGAACCGAGAGAAAATGGATAAAAATAAAGAAATTTCATTGTCACAAAATAATTTTTTTTTGTAGGTTTTCTTCCCAGTAGACGAGAGGTCAGCATACGTTCTGCAAAACCGGAGGTTGCGGCTCAAATTTTGCAGCTGCAAAATTTTGAAAAATCTAAAAAAAATGTAGAACTTGGTTACTAATATTGTGACATAAGTATGACAACAAATTCTCAATAATAAAAAACAATCAGTCAAAAGTATTCTGTACAGTGAGATCCATATCGTAGAGCGTAGACTCTCGATATAACGAACATTGATATAACAGATTTTGGGAATAACGTACAAAACAGCCGCAGAAAAGAATATACGAATATTAGAAAATAGTTGAAAGATTTTTATTCCTGATTTCTGACACAGAATAATACTGGAAAAGAAGTAGCCAAAGAAAATATTTATTAGAGATAAGAAATAGGTGGAAGTGACTTTGAGTATCATATCGCAACCAAATGTGAAATAGCAAATGAAGGTAATGGAAGTAAAGATGGCGAAGAAGAAGTGACAGTGAGTATTCCGCGTTACGATAGTTCAGTATAGCGAAATGTTTCTAATGGTCCCAAACACGCCGCTTTAATGGTATTTGACCTATTTAATTTACACAGTTTACATTACGAAACCAGCTGTCAAGTTAATACTGGCTAACATAAACCATTCATATCGTAATTCTTAAAACTAACATGAATTGCACGTATTAAATAAATATTTTAAATTTTTTGTTTCATGTATTTGTGCAGAATAGATTGCTGAGAAGGTTTATTTTTCACTTACAAAATTTCTGTTACAAAAATCTTCAATACTGTCAACAAAGGTTCATATATAAATCAGTTTCAACTCATTTTAGGAATTCAAGAATACCATTAACATTGTAATCAGAAAAAAATAGTTAAAAATTACGCACAATAAGATTTTTTCTGAAAATGTGATGAATTTTACATCGAATTTAGCATATTCATTTGAAAAATATAAATGAGGCAATCATTAAAAATATTACAATGTTTCATATCAAATAAACTAAAAACATGGACATTTGAAAAATGATATAAACCATCAAATGTACATGATGTTTTAGTTAGATATGTAGATTAAGTGATCTTATACGGATTTAACTGATCGAAACTGGATGAATTCAATAATTTCCGATACTATAACAATTTTCATTAAATTTGTTTTTAATTTTCTTAGTATTTACTTGGTATAAATATTTATGTTAAATTATTTTTCTGGTTGAATAGTGAATTAAATGACGCCATTATCACCGAAATAGTTATCGACGGAAGTACTCAACATGTAGATTTTCATGTATGTATTGTTGTTAAAAAGTAGAATTTTTCTGTTTTAAAGCTGATTCGTAGATAAATTTACAAATAAAGATATCCTATGAATTTATGTTCAGATGAAAATTATTAGATTTATTTATACGGATTATATGGATTTAACATTTGTTTTTGTATTATTTATTGCCCATGCAAATGGTAAACAGTTTGATCCTACACACCACAATATGCGATATAGCTCAATTTATCCCAGAAAAGAGTGCGGATTTCATTCGTTTAGATGTGCATCACACATTGTGCGATGTCTATAGAATTCCGTATAGTGAATAAAACAAAAAAAAATCAACGCGAACGTGATGGTATATTTGTGCAACGTGTTTTTCTTCCATTCGCATCTACACAATTCCAGAAAATACACTAAATGTAAATAAACAAAACCATTTTCAGGTATTTCAGGTATATAAAGATGAGAAATTATGCATTAAAAGTTGTAAATTTTTCAACACTTAAATATTATTGCACAAAAATTTTTCATAAATTAATAAATAAAAATATTGATTCCCACATCTGCCGCATCCAGAGGACTGGATGCCGATTGGGTTGAGAAAATATTCTGTCAAGATTTCACATTGCGGAGATTCATTTATTCTGCTTTCGGAGAGTACACCTTTACACCGTATATCCTAGTGCACTTTCGGAGAGGACATGAAAAAAATTATAACTTTGCCACGTTGATGGTATGTTATATTGGTAAATGAGCACGAATCTGCACCAAAAATAAGTATTTAAAAACTGGAGTTGACAAGTGCCAGTTTATGAATCGCTCAGTACCAGACAAAAGTTAAACGCACAATGTCTATCAGCTTGGCCAGGTTGAGACATTAGCTGAGAACCATTGGTCGTGAAAATAGTTTATCGGAATAATTTTTCACGTTATATAGATCGATATGCTCCAGGTTCATAGCTTGCATGATTATATAATACACAATACACTTATAATTACAGTTTTACATAACTAATACTTATGACTGAATGTAATCAATGTTAGGTTGTAGATTTGAAAAATCGATTTAAATTTTTCAATATATATGTTCGTTTTCTTACGTATACGCTTTTCAACCAGGTTAAAAGAAAAATATGTTTACGTGTCATTATTTTAAGTTAGTTAAATTATATTTGTATTCCCCGATAGCCGAAAGGTTGTCGGTCTCGTTTTGGACCCGGAGTTGTGGATTCAAATACCACAGCTGTACGATATTAAAAAAATTATAGATGCAGGATTGGATGCCCAATGGATTGATCAATTGACTGACAACCAATTCCTATGAAGAAACTTGTCAGGAAATGTCTTTAAAACGCGCAAATCCATACATCATGGAGTGGTCAACGTCATATTATTTTTATCGAAAGCTTCACTTTCAGAGCAAAGATGGTTAAAAGTCGTTCATCTCTTTTGCAAAATGAATTATTCCTCGGACATTTTTTACTGTGCAAAGAATTCTTTATGTATGAGTAATCAACTTTCTGACAGAGAAATAAAGGATATATCATACATCATGACTAATCATATATTTATATATTATATGGAAATATTAACCTTCTTTAATGACCCCCTTAACTTAACAAATCAATTTATATTTTTAAGTTTAATAAATAAAAAAAGTTAGAAGTTACTAATTTTTATCGCATAATGCCTTAATGAGTACATTTAAATTAACCTGTACTTTTGTAAGTTGATCTACTTAAGATATATAATCTAATTTGTTGCAACCAGCAAAACTTTGTGAATGTCACGTTCTTTTACTAGACTTTTGTTAATTTACAGATACAACGTCATGTGGGTACTATATTACGGAACTCACCTTGCATAATAAGTGAAACTAACTATTTACACTTGTTACTAAGTAACCAAGCAAAAACAATATATTTTTTATGCAATAGGATAAATGTTTATGTATATTAATGAAATATAATACAAAAAACTATACCCGACGAACTATAAAATGGTTTTAAGTCAGGAAGAACGTTTTGTTAAAAACGTCTACATATTATATATCACATAGTATTGAAGCATATTTAAGAATTTTTTCTAATAAATCGTATGGTAAAATAAAAAAAAATGCTGTGCTTTATTTGTTTACGTTTAAGCAACGCCATCCATATTAAAAACAGTAAATATTGGATCATTTGAGAGTTGGGAGATGTGATATTAAAGAAAAATAGTTTTTCATTTAATATGAATTCTAGTGTATTGGTGTCACCTACCCTTATCACCTTATGAAATTAATCTGGTTTCATATCATAAGATTTGACTTTATAATAATATTGAATAAACTTTCAAGGAATACTCAGAGGATTTTTATGATATATCTTCACTATACATGGTTGGTTTGACTTTAAATAAAATATTTTTATTTAAACACAAAACTACCGCAGTTACTCAGAGTGAAGAAAATTTTGTAGCAATTATTTTGCAAAACAGCTTTTTATATAATAGTATAGAAAGCTGGTTGGTTTCTGGAATCATATAATCGTGTGATTCTTTATCAAGTGGGTGGTTTTTTCAATGATTCATAAATATAGTTGGTCATCAATTATGGCTAGATAACAACAGCTTATAAAATGACTAAAAATATGCAAATAATTTGTAAATATCATAAGACATCATTATTTAATATTATCGGTATAACAACACTATAATGAATGATGAAATGTCAATAGGCTCCCTCATCTGAACGAACCCTAAAAACTCGAAAAACACTTTTCGGTGTCAATTGTGAAGTTTTTGAAATATTTTGCATTGAAAAAACTAAATTGTGCCTTATCTTTGATTTAACTGAATATTTAAACAATTTTTGTTCAAATTTTAAACTTATTTTCAATAAAACACTGTATTATTTTAAAAATGTATACGTACTGCAAGTTTTTTGCCAAACAAAAATGATTGTACACAATTCTAAGTAAATAATTTACGTAATACTGTAAAAAAATCGTTCAAAGTATCCCTAGATCAGACAAATTGACATATTAAAATTTATTATCATTTTAATATGTGATGTCCATTACACATGCATATATTTTGAGATTATATAAAAAAATGAAATTGTAGTTTTTCTAAATATTTTCTCTCTCTTATAATTTTATTTACACTAAAATCGAATTGTTTTATAGTTTTAACCATCTTCATAAATATTAAGGTACTTGGAAATCCTAGCTAATATTATAGCTAGGTAACTAAATGTATTGAACGCGTTTAATATTAAATAATTATACATAATTAAAAAAAAA
This sequence comes from Rhyacophila evoluta, assembly GCA_022683975.1. NCBI lineage: Eukaryota > Metazoa > Arthropoda > Insecta > Trichoptera > Rhyacophilidae > Rhyacophila > Rhyacophila evoluta. The sequence continues at coordinate 12,986 of JAGVSQ010005389.1, forward strand.
ATCTCATAAATTTTTACGGTATTACATCGCCACATATAAATTGTTATACTTTTCTTGACCTCTTTGAATGCCAAATAAAAATATATCGTTATTCATGATGAGAGCAAAAAATTTTCACCATGATCGTTTTGTGTTTTTGTGTCAGGCTTTTTTTGGAAATGTCATGCACATTGAATGGTATTATATATTAAAAATAGTACACAATATTTTGACTACCAATAATTATGAATTGTGTCATTTCTTGCTAGGAACTCTCAAAATATCACAGCAGCCAAATTTTTAGATAATTTTTTTTATTTTAATATGAATAAATGAAATACATGCATATGTAAACAGTTTGTAGTGTAATGAAAGATGTTGTTGAGTGCAAGTGAGTAAGTGTGTTATCTTGCTAAGATAAGAATATGCCAATGTAAAGTGTATAAATATAAATACCTTAGACGCCTGTGGGGATTAAGTGGCATAACTGCTAAGCTTCGTGTTGATATTACACTAAGTCCGTACGTAACAGAAAACAAGCTTTCCATGGTAAAGACAAGGAATCTCCATGCAAATGTCCTAATTACCATTCCAGACACAGCTCCCGTTTGCTTCCTAAAAGAAATATATAAGCACATATCCTCACTTAAAGGGTGCTAAGTGTATTTATAAGCTTTCCGTAGAAAAACAATAACGTGAATATGTTAAATTGCATATAAATATATCTAAAAAACGTATTCTATTTTGATGACGGATTTTAATTTTCAACACAATTGTTTAAATTATGCACAAAATGATTGCAATTCAAAAAATAATCATTAACTTTTTTTAACGATATTTAATATCGTGCTATCCCTATATTAGTATGATTCATAAAGCTGCGTGCAAACTTACAAAACTAACGTAAGCGAACTAATGGCTCGATAATATGTACACAGCGTGTATATTTATTATCTAGTTTTCTACGCGGATTTTCTTGGAATGATTTAAAACTCAGTTTTTTGATTATTTTTCAAAATTAATTTCAATATTTGGTCGTATTCAATATTTTTAGCATCTTGTTGACCATCGGTGATGATGTTAAAAGTTGAATTTAAAACAAACCTAGAAATGGCAATCCAAATGACACCGCTTGCAAGCTTTTTTTCTTTTTTCTTTTTGTGACAGACAGAAGCACACATGTATTTTCTGTTATAATATAACATTCTTTATAAAAAATTTCTACAACATTTACACCAAAAACAAAACCCCCCAAGCAATCAATTAATAATGACTTCTCAAAAAACAATGACCTTGTAATGAAACATCGAAAAACTGTAGTAGTAAAATTATTAAACCTAAGCTTACCTAACTTGGTTATCTTTAAATTATGTTGTGTGGTTGTTTCAAAGGGTTATTATTATTTTAACCAAGGATATATAAATTATTCATGATACCTACTTAAAAAACAAAAAATTTAGAGCTACGTGAATTTTTTTCCATAGAAAAATAATAGGAACCTCAACTTTTTTCTGTGAAATAATTGCTGAAATGGTTTTCCGTCTGTGGTATTTTAGAAAGTATGATAGTATGTTACTATTTAATATAATGAATAAGTAACGATAAAATCGGTCTCTTTTTATTATTTCAACAGTACAAAATATATAATGCGAATCTACTGGTTTTTAGTATCTACATACACATAGTTATACCTATAATGATTTAATTATTTTTTCAATTTGTAGGTTTTCTTTCAATTATGAAAATTGAAACTACTCAGTTTCAGTTAGCAACTAAAAACGAGAAACACATTCATAATTTATTTTCCTTTCTTAAAGCATTTTTGCACGTAGTGGCAAAGAGTATTCCTTCTTTTAATGGGAAATATATTTCTGTGGTGTGTAGAATAATTATCCGGAACCCAAATTTTTAGCATTTTATGAATGTAATAAAATTGGTATATTATTTAAAAGGCAAAAAATTAAGTCCAAATATGAAAGGGAAACCAAATAAATGTTTTTTTATAAAAAGAAAAACTAAGCGAAAAGCAAAATTGTACAAGATATTGTTAGTAAGCTTCTACTATTTTCTAAAATTGAATCTATAAAATGTCCAATTTTTTTTTGAATTGAATATCTCTTGTTATTTTTCAACAAATCAATACAAACTCAGAACGGATTATTATTACAGAAATAATATAGAATATAGTTTTTTTTTAGAAATTAAATATTTTTTTTTATAAATTTCAAGCCGGAAAACAAAATGTAGTAAATTGTAATAAAAGTGCTCTTTAACTATATCTTATTGAATTTAAAAGACTCTGTACACGAGAACTTACATCAGTATGAGATACGTTAATAAATGGTGAAGAAAAAGAATAATATAGTGTTAAAAATTGTTGTCAGAACATGAACAGAACAGAATGGTGCCCATTCGTTTTCATAGTTAACTCCCATTTACTTCCAATCAGCGCGTATATATTACATTCAATGGAATAATAATTATATACGTGTACTTCCTAGAAAGTGCGTGGAATAGTGTACGCAAGTAAACGAATCAAATAAAATTATAATGTGATGTATGCAAAAAGTTCCTTAGGATTTACTGTCATTTAATAGTAAGAAATATACATGAAATAGCCATGTGTCTACATATGTGCAAATACCTATGTGTTTACAATAAATCGACTACAGATGAAGATTGCATCTATGATTAATTGTTTTTTATGTTGAAAAAATATAACCGATTAAAAATATGTACTTTTCCAGTTTTTTATTGTAATTTATTTCTTAAGAACTCTTCGTATAATATGGAATACTGGTATGCAATTGTAAAGAACACATGACCAACAAGAAAAACACTCTGCTGCGAGATTGTTCTGAGAAAACAACGTAATTCCATAGTCGAGTTGAGTTGTTCGGCTGAATCCCGGAAACACCGCTATCTGGTTAAATGTTTGTAGAAAATCTGAAAGAAAACGAGTCTTTGAGGTTGCAAGTATGCATCTCAAAATGAGATTTATCTTATATAGATTATTTGACCAACGAGAGTAACTATACTTAAAAGCTCACTAACTCTTGCGGATGATTTCTGAAAAACTTATTTGTATTGCTTAATACAATATATTGTATTATTACTCATCGCTTGAATGATACAGTTTTAATAGGTCAAACTTTTTTTGATTCATTAAAAAGTTAATCAAATCTATTATATAATTTGAGGATTCATAATAATTAAGAATGACATTACGTTTAACAGCGCAATAGCTTGGTGTGGACGTGAAAGATCAAAAGCCAGTGCAGGTAATAAGTATCAGATGATATTCTTTGTCGATTGCATTTTACTGATTACTGAAATTATTAGAACATTCAAATTTTTAAGTGAAATGTTCTATCATTAGATTTTTTATATAAAATTCACCTCACAATACAAAATGAGCACATGCTATTTTTTCACTAATAAATCAATTGTAATAATGTTATTGAAAACGCTATCAAAATAATACATACAATTTTAATCATTTCATCATTGCCGATTACGGATGTTTCCAATGTTTTAAACTGCGATAGTTTTGGCATATACAGATGTATATTTATTTGAAAGTAATATTAAAGAATTAATGCCATAATAATTTTTTTATCATGTTCGCGCCAAAAGTGGTGCATATAGATCTCAATAACGTGAAGATTACCACTATAAAAAAGGAGTATATGATCCTCCAGATTTTAAAGATATATTTTCTCACGTACATTGATTGCCAGGCAATTGCTCAACTTATTGAGAACCCAGGCTTGCGACTGTGATTTTTTTAAAAGTAATTTCTGGTTCTGAAGTACGCACGCTAAACCATTGGTGAGCGGGGAGTCAAAAATGATAGTAATAATATTCATGCCAAAACAACCAACATAAAAAACCAACCAATCATCGTTCGAAAATAAAATAAATTGATACAAAACAAAATAGATTAAGCTAATAATATACTTATATTTGAATTTCTTCATACAATAATATTGAAGTAATTAATACATTAAAACATAAATCATTATTTTTGTCGCAAGAGGGAGAATTAAAGAAAACATAGTAAAAAAATATAAAAGATGAAATACACTGATACAGTGTTATAGCGATAATATTATGTTAGCCGTCTAATGTAGTGCTCAATCTTTTATCTTCCACAGTATACCATAAGTAAAACTATGTAAAAATGCACTCGAATGCCGTCATAATAGCGCCATTTCTCTTGTGATCTTCAGTGTCATTTTTAATAATATAATTACTGATCCATAATATTAAGTCAATAATTACTATGATAATAAATATGCTGTTATAGCAATTCAATGTTATTTTATTCTGTTCAAATTACATCTAAACATCGTTAAAACGTGTCAATGTTTGTTTGAACATTGTCAAACATTGCATCTTCAATTTGAAATCATGATTCGTACTATCTTAATCCTGTCGGCCAATTGAGTAGTACGTATTCGGCTTCTTTTCAGTCTTTTGGAATTTTTATTTTTTCATCCAAAACAATTCAAATGAATGCGAAAAACATAGTAACTCTGATAATTTAGATATCTTTATGACCTTTAAATTGTATCTTTATGTACATATGATATTTACTAGATAATGCATTGGGTTATCGAATAGGACCGTAGTGGTGAGTAAATATATTTTATATAACAAACAAATTATTTGATATTTTTCCCTTCTATTCGGTACATTCAGCATCGTCTCACAGTAGAGTGGTTGCGGAGCATTAGTCGAATAATTAAGATAAAATTTTGTATCCAAAAGCGTAAACCTTTACCACTCGAGACATTTTTACGTAAAAAGTATATTTTCAATAAAAAACA
>JAGVSQ010005390.1:0-17794 GCA_022683975.1 Rhyacophila evoluta
CATTAGCTGATCATTCAATAATGGAAGATTCAATAGCTGTGCTCGATTGATCTCCCAAATTTCTTGATAGAACAGTTTGTGTTCCCCTGTATACGACGATATTATTTATTTTTATCCCTTCTTAGTTATAATTATTCATACTTACTAAGGGTAAGGCGCCGTGGGAATATCTCAATTCAAAAAAGGTGTCGCGGCCCGAAATAGTTTAGGAAGCTCTGCACTATCCGGAATATTTAAGCCACGAGTGATATTATAACCATAGCAAACGAAGAAATTATTTTATTATCGGATTTATTATTATTGGGTGACGTGTCAAAATGAAAAGTTACAACGCAATGTAATACAATTAAAATGTAAATGGCTTCGTTTCTTATGGCTATGTAATTCATGATTCCGAAACATATTCTAAAGTTATGTTTTCGCTAGAACGCAAACGATATATTTGCGACACAACGAACATGGCTCATATACTCGTAGCTACTCGATTGAAAAATTAGAACAGATTCTTATTTTACTCAATTATTCGACAGACATTGTGTTATTATTCTCTCTCTATTATACTAAATTACTGGCCCGGCCTGTTTTGAGCCTTTTCACACATCACAAAATTCTATTGACGATATGAAACACATAATTATACGTGAAATAATTTTTTTCTCTCTTCCTTCCAGCGCCGAAACTGCCGCCTCCTCCGATAGAGTACCCGGGAGTCCCGGGAATGCAACATGCGACGTCGACGATGGACGCCCAAGTCGGAGGGGCGCGACCCCCGTGCATCAGTCTCCAGACCAACTCCCTTCTGGCCAATTCCTTACTGAACCTCAACAACACCGGAAGAACGAATTTTACGAACAAGCAATTGACGGAATTAGAAAAAGAATTTCACTTCAACAAGTACTTGACCAGAGCCAGAAGGATAGAGATCGCTTCCGCCCTCCAGCTGAACGAGACCCAAGTCAAGATCTGGTTCCAGAACCGCAGGATGAAACAGAAAAAGAGAATCAAAGAAGGTCTAGTCGCGACGGCCGAAAGCTCCGCCGGATCTCCGACCGGTACGGCGCAGGGCGAGCAGTCGTTGGGAGGAGGCTCGAGCGAAAACAGCAGAGAGTCCAATTGATACTAGTGCTTTAAATAAAAATAAATAAACAATTTAGAAAATTTTAAGATACATTTCCACATAAAAGACAGTTCAGTCGAACATATTTTATAATTATTTATTCCTTTCAGTCATTCTGATGACGCGCGTGTGTGTGTGTGTGTTTATTTTTTATATTTTGAGTATTCATACTTATACTTTTTATTTTAATAACGATCAACTTCAGATAGATCAGCGACGCAAAAATTATTAAGGCGGATAGTGCGGCAGAATATATCAGTGCAAAGATTGATAATTTTCCCAACTCGCCCAACGATATCCGGTGTGATATAATAGTATACTATATTTTATAATACATTTGACCGACGAAATAGATGTTTGCGCCCTATCGAATTTGCCATGAACATCAGTCATGTGAATTTTAATAAATTTATGTTCATAGACTGTAATACAGTCAGCTCTCGACTCACATCAGAGTTTGCTTCTGCCACTTTGGACACAAGTAAAAATGGTCATTGGTCAAATTTCATATAAAATATATTATCTCTAATTGTAATATTGTTGCCTACATAATATAAGAATGTAACTGCATACACAATAATTATGTTTATGATGATTGATCTCGAGTATTTTCATCTTCTGTGCTCCGTCAACGGCTGCTGAAATTTTTCAGCGATTGCAATTTTGTCAAGTGCTCGCTTATTTATAAATATTTTCAGATATGTTTGTTCATTTTATTGTTTCTTTTCCGTATTAATTTCATTTTAACAGGCGAGCACTCGCCGAACGAGGCAGCATTCCTTCGAAGATTTATCAGGCTCCGTGTCCATATTTTCAAATTATTGATTTCCATCAGCGCAAGTCTTCGAGTTTATTCAATTCTTCCGATACCATTATTTTTTTTCCTGCAATTGGTTCTTCCTTAGATATGAATTACCTTTTTAATGTCAATTTTCAAGTTGAGTTGTCGAACAGACTGAACTTATTCCGTATGCTGTTAGAGATATTGTGATTTTTCCAAAATTCTCTCAATGTCTGATTGCGATTGTATGGGCAAAAGAGATTCTTAATTAATGCATTTTGAAGACTATAATATTTTCCCGATCAGTCAGCTGAAGAATGTTTGCAGAGTTAGGAGATAAATAAGCCACTTTTAGGTCTGATTCTAATAAGCGTGAAGGAAGACCCGAAGCATTGTCAAGATTGTATAATAATTTTTGTTATATTCTTTACTTCTGATAAAAATAAAATAATTTATTCTTTAATTTTATTAAGCGAAGAATTGTTAGGGTTGAAATAAATGTCCCTTGAATATTTTTAATGACTTGACCTACCAAGCTGCTTCTGCGAGTGCATGCGATACTTCATAAATTTAACAGTTTTAAAACATAGAACAAAAACCATTCTCTGTCACTTGCTCAGCTAGTCCATTTAGTGCACATTTCTTATCTTTTAATTATAATTTTTTTTTTCTATAATTTAAATTACTCATCTTCAAAAGTTTTCTTTTCCAATTTAAAAATTAGTTTAGCTTGCAAAATGGGTAATTAAAATATTTTAATTCTCTACCCTCAGGTAGAGAGTAAAAACAAGAAACGTGTATCCCAAAAATATGTTTTCTAAATGTCCAACGTGATGCGGAACAACTTTGGAACTGTTCCACATCGCGAGGCGCAGGTTTATGTTGTCACTGAGTTGGTAGCCGAGTCCATAAACGGGGTAATATTACTTATGAATAATTATGTCCCAGTCGTAGATCGAATGGACGCGAGAATAGCTGGTGACCTTTACACACAAAATATGAAGGGATGTTTATTGAAAATGAAAGTTCATTTATATTACAGTGAAATGGAGAAACAAATTTAACATAGCGCATCTTGTAATTTCTTAAATTGAGATTTTATTGCGAGTGACGAAATCTATCGATATATAATCAAGAGTCAGTGTAAATTTATCGTTTATATCCTTTTTAAAACTGCTTAATTTATTTTAAAAATTTTAATATAAGTATATAAATATACTATTTTGTGAATTTATGTAAATATTTTAAATGGTTTATATAAAAATATTCCATTAGGTAGATAATTTAGAGTTTAAGAATATTATGATAAGCAATATTGAAAATAATGTATTTAATTAAAAAGATAAAAATATTTCAACTGTCATCTTATTCTGCGATAAATGAAAATTGCAATTATTGTATTTAAAGATGCATTTATCAAAAACACAACGATTTAAAAACTATATTGTTATCATCGGGACACGGTGCGAAGTGAAGTGTGAAGTGAGTGGCCGTTTTCCATACTCTTTATTCATTCCAAATATATCAATAATACAGTAACATGAAATATTGTAGTCAATTTAAATATGTAATACAACTAAAGCAGTACAAACTTATTAATATCAATGGAAGATGAAATCGCTGATGCGTACGAATAATGTAATTTTTTTCGTGGCCAACAGTCAGCGATCAGCGAATGACGTTTACGTTTGCTCGTCGAGCCCTTTCTACACGTAACGTGTCGAGGCCTAGATTTTTTCACCGGCCTCAGTCTGACTCTGAAACCGGCAGAATCAAATCAGTGATAAAAAAGCAACATTCGGTTAGCATTTATGGATGTTAATAAAGTTGACGTCATATGAATAAAATAAATATTGTAAAATTTCACTGCGACTCGACTCCTTAGAAATGGATATTTATGATTTTCATCTTTTAAAAATAAATTTATTTAGGTAGTGTATCAATTTTAATGTGAAAAAGCTAGATGTAAAAAAGTCATGTTCCTGAAAACCGAATTAATTTAATGAAAACATTTAAATTTGTAAAACCAGATATTGTAAGTATGAAATCATTAAATTGTATAGAAAAAAATGTTAAATTGTCAGTACAAGCGAAATATTCTATTTTAAAAATAAGGTGAATAAATAATACTTTAGAAATCTGTACAAATTTAATAAGCTCTGTACTAATAAAAATATTTGTCTGTGCTCAGCGGTCTTTAATCATTTAATCCACTCTCATCTCGATCCACACGGGAGACGTTTCTTTCCTCAGCGATCCGAGGGACGGGACGACGCTCTATTAATTCTTATTCTGCGAGACGCCATCTCAATCTGCTCATTTCCAAAATTAGCAGATGTCACCCTCGCAGTCTAAACGTACGATGCAGTCGGCCTCTATGCGACAATTAATTTTTAAGACTCGACAGAATAAGAGAAAGAGGCTCGCAGTGATTTCTTTAGAGGAAACGGGCACTGATAACGCTCCGGCGTCTCACCGGACTGTCAAATCTGCTTCGGCAGCCTTCTCTGCAAAGGAGGATTTATAAATTGTATGAGAATCTGTTGACCGATTACATCTATGTCTTCTGGAGTTTGAATTTTAATTTGTAAAGATTCTCGAAACGGTGAGTGTATCAGGCGCCGATCGATCGAACGGATGAGAATTTTCGCAGGTACTGATGGTGGTACAATGATGCGGAAATACAGAGAGGTAATATGGGTCCTATTTTGGATACATTTTCTGTCACAAATGAGGGGATAGTATACGATTAAAATTCATGAAAACGTTGCCTGTTTATAGTACATAAACGGTGATGATTGTCATTCCATTTTTTAATCATGGGCGGGGTGGGGTCAGTTGAAAACGAATTATGACAGTGAATGACTCAAATTGGTGAATTAAATCGCTACACGATTCCTATGGAAGTGAAGAAGTTTGTTCAAAACAAAAGGTGGCGAAAAAAACTCATTTTTTAAGTAAATGTCTTTTAATGTGGCATTTGTGTAGTTTACATTTCATAAATAAATACGTACACTTTTTGTTTGACATTATTCAAAAAATACATCTTTCAGTTTCGTTATCCATTTTGACTCTGTTATATTTTCATTTCTCTATTAACCATGCAAAAATAGTCTTTTCAAAATATTTGCTATCTGAAACTATTTTACATAATCTGTTAATTTTCTTTTAAATTTCTCATTTTTATTTAAACTTTTAAAATGTGTGTTTTCAGTTGAAGGTGTTTTTTTATCGATAAGATAACCATTTGTAATTATTATATTTTTAGACCTACGGTACGTTTAATACTTCATGCAGAGAAATCCTAATCATTATTTGAGATTTAATTATCGTAATTTATTTTATACATTTATTACAAAAATGAAGACAAGAAAGGTGCAGTAAGAAAAGTTTTTTTTGTTTACAATACGTATTACTTTAAACTTTAATAATAATTATACTCGCAAAAGTTAACATAATCGATTTATTGCAAATTTTGGCTGTAAATATTTTTTATTTTTCCATTGAGATTCTATATCAATCAAATAATTCGTAAGACACCATACACACGGTACTGCATTTTTAGCATTATTAATCGGAAAGCATTCGGGACCGATCCGCTGACACGAAACGGAAATGTCTTTGCATTTCGCCTTGCACGCTGTCAACATAAAACTGATCAGCAAAAAGTGCAGATGTTAAAACACAGTAGTATAAAATTTCGTAATTTCATAATGCGCTAACGGATGCGTCCATAATATTAAATCGAATAAATCTGTTCAGTTTTGTAATTGAAATATTTTTGTATGAAATTGCAGATGTTACTGACGACATTTCACGAATAATTTTATCTCCGTTCCTCGATTGTTAGGTAGTCGGTAATAAGTACGTGATAATAACAATGAAAGAAAGGGTGCTAAAATCAGAGTAAGTATAATTTTGTAAAAATATTTTAAAAACTAAGGTTTCTACACGGTCAAGGGGACAATTTTATATTACATTTATATAATATAGGAAAATACTTATACATACAATACACATAACAATCCTTTAAATCTTTCTTTTATAAATTTTATTTTATTTTTGAAAAAAAAAGGTAATATTCCTCCATTTCATCATTCTTTTATAACATAAATACTTTTGATAATCTAATGAAACCTTCACCTTTTCACCTTTCACCTTTTTTTTCACTGTCAATTCTGCCATTCAGAATTCGAGTTTACGTGTGGCGTCTGTACTGTGGAAGCGATTTCCATTCTTCAGTATCTGAATAGCCAAATTGATAAATTATCGGTACTCCATTTGACCTTTGTAATATTTATGAGAATATAACTGGCGGTTTTATTTATTGAGATATCATTTATTAGAAAATGAATAATGTGAAATAAAAACACTTTTACGATGCACGCTCCTCGCGCATCCTCTTTTTGAGAGTATAATATTACCTAAACAGTCAACTTACAGTACCTGCTAATAATATAGGATTTTTAAGGTTAATCTTAGGTACTTATCCATATATTGTTAATTCACCTGCCGAATGATGCCTATCATATTGACTTATGCTGTTCGAATTATGAATCTTTTCCGGAACATATTATTTATTGTATTGTGAATATCGTCATCCCTAAAAGTGACGGTTTTGATTTTTACTTTTCAAGAATTAAACGAAAATAAATTGAATTGTCATTAGTTTAGTGAAATAATTGATTTTTTACCGAATACCAGAAGAGTAAACAATTTTTATCACAATTTATTTTGAAACGTATGAAGATTACGCGACTCTATCGGATCCGATCGCCGGAATGAATATCCAGATTGCGGTGAGCCAAGCCCGAGAAAATATATTTTTTACGGATTAATCAACTGTCGGTGTCGACCTGAGATATAAATCTGAAATGTATCGATAATAATGAATAAAACTTTCGGTTTCGAAACGTAGCCTCCATATTTCTTTTTCAGTTTAAAAAATACAGTCGAAAGTATTGCTTTTTATACTATTAATATTTTTTCCAATTCGATTAAAAAAAAATTTAAATACAGGCAATTGTAAAATTGATCGATCGATCGGATTCAATATTGTAAAATAAAAAAAATACTAATTTAAAACGACACAAAACACAAAGATGGCTGGCTATTCGACTATTTAAAATTGTTGTTAACACTTATTTGAAATTAATACTTATCATTGGCAAATCGATCGTTTGCAATAGAGTTAAGCGGGAAATATGTACCGACTCCCGCGTTAATAATTTTTAATGACGTATACGTCTCTTCGAGTTATGGTTTCAGTTCCGTGAAAAGGAATCGATCAGACGACCGCATAATTTTTCTCAATTCCAAAAAGCCGGCGAAGTAAATTTTCTATATCTAATTAGGCAAATTTAAAACTACCCAGGAACGATATCTTTCAAAACGAAGTTGGCACATTTCCAATTCTCAGCGAATCTTTATTCTCAATGGAATCGATTAGAAATAACGCAACGTTTAACGATTATTTGAATAATTTATGAAAAGGTTGCCGAGTACAGTAGCGGATGAAAGATGTTGAATCTACTGTTTTACTGTAAATCTACTGAAACTATTTTGAATGGCTGTATATATTTATTCAAAAATATAAGGAGTTCTAAGATCTCAATCGGTGCGAAACAGGCACCAAAAGAAAACATAAGTAAACCGTATTTATAAAAATGAGTTTTTTTTACTTTTGGGGTACCTACCTACTGCTTTGCCAAAAGATACAACATTTAAAATCGACATCATATTTTATCTCTTAATATAATTTTTTTATCAAACAAAGTTAAAAACTCTTTTTAAATACACTATTAGCATTTAAAACAGTGAGAAAGCTGTAGTGAATTTTTCTCATTGTAAGCGATTAAATTTTATATTTACATGTTGTTTTTAAATGAAATATTCATTTAAAATTTAACATTTATACAGTTAATGATATTTTTTATGGCGATCCCGTACATTTAAAATTATATTCCAAAGATGGATAACATTTTCATAAAATGACACAATGATTTATAATGACACAATAAAGTCTATTATTGCAATATACAATGCTTAGATTAAAAGCAATACAAGTTAGTAATAATTACAAATTTTAAATTAATTATATTTAAAATCTATGTCTGTTTTCAGTTTTTCTTTCTCATAATAAGATGAAATTAAATGCTGTAAATTTCTTAAGCAGTCAGCGGGTAAACAGGATATAACTTCGTGACCGAGCGCGGGCGATATTATCGAACGGATGGCCGACATCGAAGTGATACTTGACCTAAGTGAAAACAACTAATCCCTTTCAGACTTTTGAAAATATCTACCGCGATTTAAACCTTTCTCGCTCCGCATGAGTCGTTCGAGTGAACGTAACTATCATATCGAGTAGATTCTGGCGAGCATATCGTAAAAATCGGAATACACGTCGAATAGCCATAGCAGCATTCAGAGGTAGAGGATGGTAGCGAAAATCATTCCTACGATGTACACAGCGTTCGGGAGGGGCATCAGACTGGAGGATCCTCCCCACCCGCATTCGATGTCGTACTTGAGCACCTGGAGAAAATTAAAACACATTTTATAAATATCATGTGAAATTACAATGCTACATGCACACAGTTCTTGCATAACATACCATTATAATTTGGTTCCATGAAAACATCCTATATGAATGAGGTTTGAAGTTCATACAAATTATGAAATTTTTTTTTTTTATATGCCATCTTGGCTCCGAACATGGAGCATATGAATCTACACAGTATGAAGATATCCACTTTAAAAGTGGAATATATGGATATCCGCATGTGAAGACACGTATTCATAGATTATATTTTGACGAGAACTGTTTGTCCAACATTTATTAAAATTATCTTGATAAAATCTATCATTCATAATCACTATCACTTAAAATCCTATCTTTTCTGACTGCTTTTCAAGAACGCTTCAACGTTTTCATCACTGCTGCTCTTTAATATTTTGGGGTTCTTTAACGTCTAAAAACTATGGTAACAATGGATTGACTACTTTTAGCAAGTCAATTTAAACTATATTTTATGATGAGAGGCTAAGCATTTTACAAATTCCCTTTTGAATTCTAAACTTCCTTAGGAAAGACCAATTTTCAAAATACCACTGTACTCATTATGATATTTGAAAAAATTAAAAAAAAAGTAGGATCATTTGAAAGTTTTTATACATCAATGAGAGTGTTGTTGTCTTTATTGGAACATTTGGAAAATCGCAAATCGTCCCTGGCTGTCATGCAAGTTTCTTCAAAGCCGTCTCCGCAAAGATATTGTCGTCTCTTTCGCTCCCACACCTCTACCCATCTGCAATAAATTATAAAAATGAAAATAATGTTTATATATGTTTATAAATATAATACCAGAAATATAATATAAAGATTTTGTGTGAGTTTTTCTTTCATTGTCTAAACCATTTTATAATACAACAGTGGTGGGCGAATGTGGCTTTTATTTCCCTTGCTATCTAAATTATGTATTTGCATGGTAGTAATTTTCCTTTAGTATTTTCATACCCTCCCTGTTGTTACAGTTTCACCTTTGAAAATCTGATACTAAGAAAATTGCTTATCAATTATTGCATTCATCAGTGCCCTTAACCTTTTGAACGCTGAGCTACTGAGAAATTTCAATTTTTTTCTGTAAAAAAAAACAATTTTTAATCTGACCTCTTTCTCAGAAATGATTTATTGAATAAGGGAACCCTTGTGACCACCTTCTATGAACTTTATTTCTTTTTCGTTTTTAGATAAATAAAATTAATTGATTTTTTGATGTCGATGAAATTCGACTCATGACCGATTCTTCTTATGACATAGGTCTAGGAAGCCGTTGTAAGTCAGATATTAAACAGACACGCTGAATGCATTCGAAATTTTTTCAGAATGTATGTAAAATTATTTGATGAAAGTATCCCATTGAGTTCAGATACAAGCATGTTTCCTTCCTACCACACTTGCAATGAAACTACTTGACAAATTATAATTCACGTTTGATTAGCCAAAGTTAGACTTTCATCCCTTTCCTTTGTTGTTCAATATGCCTGGCCACAGAGTAATGACAATAGATGTAGAGGCAGGTTTGCTGGCCTACAGGGTTCAAAGGGATAAGAGCTGTTGCCTTATTTTATTATCTAAGACAGCTAGAGTTGTCACCCATTTGAGTATTATATGTATACAATATTGCTTCACTTCAGTGTTTGAACAAGAACCGGTTTGTTATAGAATAATACGAGTCTCATAAAAGTAAGGAATACTGGAAAGTGACAGAGTGCACTTCGTTCACACGATATATTATTTTATAGATTTTATAGTTTGATGAAATAATAGAATATATACTCACCCGATGCCGCAATCGCAAGTCAAGGGGTTGTCTTCCAGGTACAGCGCGTGCAAAAACAGGGTCATCGGAATACCTGGCCAAACGCCAGTGGAAGGATTGTCAATTGAGTTTATTCGATTGTGACGCAGATCCAATGTTAGATTTCTTGCCCGACCGGCTTTTGTGAACATGTTTCTGTGCAATGATGGAATACTCGTGTTGTGCAGAGAAAAACGCAGAACCGGATTGTGGATGCCCTGAAATTCCATATAAAAGTAATTTACCCATTGAAGTGAACATGAAAATTAGGCCCGAATGCACTCATCGACAATAGAATGTTAGTTACAAAACTCAGAAGAAAGTCAAACTGTCCTGCCTTATCTTTCTAACTGCGGACAGTGTCCTCGGAGGCTGATAAATATCATAATACATACGGTTGATCCTCACAAACTTTCATTTAAATATGATGACCATTAAAATATAGGAAATAAACACGGAATAGCCAGTATGATTCATTTAATAAAAAATGAGTACTTACAGTTAACACATTATCTGATACGTGATGTAAGGCTACACCGCCGAATGTTACGTTTCGGAGTTTGCACGGAAATTGTCCCAGCATTTCAATTCCTAGATTAGTTTTTTCATCGTCAACCTGTAAAGTAGAATTTCCATTATGTCAAATGAATCATCCGACAAGAAATTTTGTCTTTCAGAGAACTCTGAACAAATTATGCAATAAATTAAGGTATGTATTATTAAATTATTAAAATAATACCTCGACCCAAAGATCTCTCAGAGCGCTGTTGTATCCCAAAATCGTCGGAAGGTTGAAGTTTCGGACTCTCGTGTAAGCGGTCGTTTTGAGAGATCGCAGAGCCTGCATTTTACTGAGAGCACCCATCTAAATAGAGATTCGGTTTGTTAATATTACATTAGCTAGCACGCTCGATAATGAATTAAATTTTAGGCTCCATCGGAGACTCTCACCTCAAAATTCATAAGTCGCAGCTCTGATATATCCAAGTGCTCCAATCTCTCCGCCACTCCAAGAAGACTGGTATTGGTAAGACTCGAAATTGGATTTCTAGAGAGAGACAGCCATCTAAGATTGGGTAAGGAGTGAGTTGCCTATAAAATAAATATGAACATTGAGTAAGTTTATTACAGCGGAATACCGAATAACGCAGTTCAGTAAAGGCAGTTGTTTACATAAAAGTCAAAAGGTTTAACTAAGTTTTTGTCATACTTACAATTGGAACAGTCGTAAGCTCGTTATCGGACAGATCTAAATACCGCAGTTGCGTCAAGTTGGTAGCGGTGTCGGGCGGTACGGAAGGCAGATTGTTGTGGGACAGGTCCAAGCTTCTCAGCATGGGCAACGGTAAAGATGGCACCTGTTAATAACAATGTCCGATTAATTCATTTGAGTTATCGCTATTTGATAATTCAAAAAGTAATGAATTTGTCTAAATGATCCAGCACAGAAAGCTTGCAAAGTTTTCATTTTTCAATACAATTTCCATCAGATGTTAACGTTGTCGATGTGATGAAATAATTTATAAAACTCTTTGAAAGCAAAAAACGTTATATAGAGACAATATTGATTTTTTTATATATTTCACAGTGATAAAAAGAATGCAATCTTATTTCTAAATTAAATTATCACAAACAAGCAATGAGTACACCTCAATGTTTAGAGACTTTTCTCTTACCAATGTATTCAAGCACTGTTGCATTATTTATGGCAATAAAACTGAAATATAATATTATTCGATATTTCCTATTCTTTACAATGAAACGTTGATAAAAAATATAGCATTTAGAAAGGTGATATCTAAGAGGAATAGATAGCGATATATCTTTCAATCGATTTCCTAAAATAGCATTATCTGTCAAGCGGATGGTGAGTTTGGCGTAGCGGTTACCGCGGTTCTCACAATAATCTTCGAAATTGAACAACGACAATGCGGAATGAACTGTTCGCGTTCAGTTATACGGGTCTAGCGTGAAAATGATTCAAAATATGATTCGTAATATTTGCGGTGAAGCGCCTAGTGTTTGAGGGAGGGGTCAAGCGGTATCCTCTGACCTGGTCACAAAAAAAGACGTGACGGACTTCACCTCTCCGATTTATCGACAGCTACAAACATCCCAGCAGTTTTCACCGATTTTCTCCATTAATGTAGCATAAGATTTACACATAATATTATGATGTACAATAACATTACGGCGCTGTTATATTTGACAGCTTTTTTTTATCCCATATATTGGAGGCATAAATTAGTGACATCTTTGAAACACATTTCTAGGCACTCATGTTATATGTTTGTTAAATTCCATAGCATAATGTATATTTTGTGACAAAAACATAACAACCCTTGCAGCTTTCTGTATGTGACTGCATGATTATAATCACCATAAACTGGGCAATGATATTTTAATATAAGTTATGTTTTAATTTAAAAATAATGCCTAAAATTCTTTACTGCAAAATCAAAATTAGTACAGAAGATTTACACAACACAGTATTACCGAGTGTGCAAACAAATAATATATTTATATTTAATGGAATGATCTTATTTTTAGATAATAGCTGCTTACATACCTAGATGTCGCTGTCGTATTAGGAATATTTCATTCTTCTATTAAGTTACACTTCTTACTTTGAAAACAATATGTTAGGCTTTTTAAAAGATATGACATTCTTTTGGGTGTATTTCATAATCGATTTCATATAAATATGCTGTTAATCTGGCAATGCCTTTACTTTATTGGGTTATTTCACATGATTTTTGATAAATTAAATGTAACACCGTTAAATCAATTCAATTAAGTATTAGGGTATAAGTATTATGGTTCTTACCGAACTGAGGCTGACATTCTCCAGACCGAGGTGCGTGAGGGTGTTCTCCAGACCCTGGAAAGTACGGTCTCCTCTGCTGAAAGACAGGGGTCCGTTGTGACCGAGGTCCAGCCAGGAGAGACGAGGGAGATTTCCTAAGGCACCGCTGTCTATCCTAATGAGGCGATTGTTGGATAAATCTAGCCACGTCAGAGCCTGTGATAAAAATTTTAATCAATTAGATTATTTTACTGATATCGTATACATTTTAACAGATCTCTTGTGAAATCAAAATAAGTTGTTGCTTAAGTTAACAATCTTAAGAAGATTTGTTTTTATTTATTACGACTCTAAAACGAGATTGTAAAATAAAAAGCAATGAATGGATATAGAAAGAGACGTAAATATTTTGTTTCACATTAAATTCTTTATGATTTGATAGAATGATAGTTATCTCAGTTTCTTAAGAAATATTTAATGTTAATAAGAGTTAGAAAATATTTTATTGCAAAAGCGATTAATGTACTGAAAAGAGCCATAGGTCTTTTATTAATTTGATCCAATATTCGACATGCCAGAATTATTGTGGTTCATGATTTTAATACTGACTTGATATCCTCAAAAAAATTAGTAAATTCTACTAAGGTTTTATAAAGAAAACAAAACTAAAGCTAATGTCAGTTTTTATAATAAGTGAGGATGGATAGTGTACTTTCTATTTTCTATTTAATACACAAAAATATATATGGCAAAAATATAGCACCAAAACTGCACACAAATAGAAACGCAAACTTGGGGATTTTAGAGGGCATGCAGGAAGGCAGGATTGAAACAAAAAAGCGATATTAATCAATTAAAATCAATTGATAGATATATTTTTGAAACCATCATAAAAAAGAAATTATAATGCAGATATAATTATTAAATTAATCAGTAGAGTAAAAAAAAAGCTTATGTTTGTATTGTATTCAGAGTCCTTTTTAATTAATTTTTTTTTCTTTTTGAATTCATTCAAATTTCAAAATTTTTATGAAAATACCAATAAATAAATGACCAAATGCAATTATTAATTTTGCTATGTTGGCCATGCGCCTGTTTATAAGCAATATATTAGATTGAATCACTATTATTAACTAATTTTTGATCAAAATATTAGTTTATAACAATTGACATATCGATGGTTAATGTCAAACAATACTATCTACAAAAATGCAATTTTAGAAGAGAGCCAAAAAGAGTTTTTTGCTTTCTTGCAACTCTTGTAACAAGTGAGGTGTTCTTTTAAAATGTATCGTTCATATTTTTATAATTTATTGTGTTTTGTACATTTATATTGGTGATGGTGATATTTTAATCTAAAGGAGTGATATCAAAAAAATATGAAAAATAGTTTTAAGCGAAAAGTTACTGTTAGTGTTGTTTGACAGAGACTGTGACTGACTAAAAAATAACAAGTGTTAACATTTTTTCACATATTTATGAATTTTCTCTGCAGCTTAAAAGTGTCAGTGTCTGACTGAAAAATAATTTAAGCCATCGATATACAACAATAGTATCGTGGCCGCACAATAAATATATCTTGTTAAAACCAAATATTAACTGATTTTTGTGACATTAATGACAGAGAAAGATGTAACGGCACAAAAAACAGAACTCTCGAAAACCTTAGTAAATTACAGATGGAGTTAAACATGACACATGACATTGAAGTATAAAATTGAAATGAGAGATGATATCGATCTTCTTTCTGAGACGTAAACTCCAGAGTTAGAATTATCTAAGTATGATTGATGATTGAAATAACAGCACAAGTCGGAATTAATGTAGGCGTCTTCCACAAATCTCCTTTAAAAGTTTTTTCCAATTTTATACTGATGTATAAATCAAATGGTAATTTACAATATTAATCGCTTCATAAAATAATTAATATTTTTCACTGATGGTGCTTGATTTAAATTCTAAATTGTTTATTATTAGTTAATTATTTTAAATAATTTCGAATTTAGCTTCGTAAAATGTAAAAAAAACAAAATTTACTTTTAAAATTAATTCATAACGACTTTACTAAGAGTGAAAGGAAAATATCTATTTAGTTGTATATGTATATTCTCTATGTAAAATAACATACTGTATTCAGTTTTGAATAATATATAAATATAATAATAAAAAAAAACAATTCATTGAATTTTCTTATGATACATATTTTTACAAGCTTGATTCCAAGCTTCTCCCTATATACCGATAATATACATAAAATAGTTATTATGTTTGAAATATATTAAGATATTTGTTTCAAATTTTTATGATATGCAAATGATTCAAGAGCCGCTAACCGAGCAAAGGAGGCCAATTGCAAAAAGAACAGTGGCAATAGTAAACAAAACTTGTGTTGTTATCTCAATAGTATGGCTGCCTACTGAGATTGCCAGCGGACAAAATTAATTCTATGACTGATGATCGTGATACATGAGAGAGAAAATTGGAAGAATTCTTGCCATGCATTGCGTCAAACTGCGAAATAACATCTGACCTTGAGGAAAATCTCTTGTCTGGGTTGACTTTTGTGTTTGTCTTGCTTTTGGCTCGGATGGTTTTGCCGCCTGACGCTGTGGTAATTATTGTTGTAGTCGTGGTCTTCGTTGCCCGCCCGCCAGTCGGCCGGCCGCTGATCCATTTCATAGTCGGGATAATCGTAATACTGGCAATTTCATTTAACATTGTAATTTTTATGTATTCACATGACAGACTTAATATGCATTTTCAAACACCGCAGTACTTTGAGTGGTGTGTGTTTATTTCAACGTTTAAGATGTCGGTAGTCCGATTGGTTTTCACATGTATATATATACGCTTATTTCGATTTTGTTATAATGATAAAATTCATATTACTATAAAACGAAACAGATATATTTTCATAAATTATATAAGCGGAATACTTATGTGAATATTTTTATGGAACAAGCAATATCTAAAATAATAGATATCTCTGAACTCTAATAATAAATCCTATAAAATCAGCCAATAACGCATGCGAGTATCTTGTTGTATTGTATTGGTCTTTTGCAAAGTGAACTTAAGCCTTACAGTAGCGGATGTTTGGCGCACGTATCAATATATAATATGTTCGATTGTCATTGTCACCGAAAATATTCTCAGATCTATGCGTTACGAAATATTGGCTTGCATAGGAAACTTTGCATATCAAACGCATATCGGAGAATGCATTTATGGTTGCGACCAGTCAGCTTGGAAACGAATTCACCAAATAGCACATACTATTTTATCCAGTTCAAATGTAATGGACTTTGAAATATGCATTAATTCTTATTGAAGATAGAAAGATATTTGAAAAATAATGATGTACATGATATTTCTAAAGACGTTTATGCCTAATATCCAACAATGAAGTTGGAAATTCACATATTAATCTTTTATATGAAATATTACAGTGACATAAAATACATATCAACAAAAGCATATTGTGTTCGAAATGGTATCTATAAATTAATTTCTTTTCAATATTACTTACATATTGTACAGGATAATCCAAGCGGAAGAAGGATATGAAAAAACACACATATTATCAATATTTATCGGGGAAAACAGTCACACAAAAGTATTCAATGCGTCTACTGTGTAATGATATATAATTCCGAATATGAGGCCAAAATAATTCAATGAACATCGAATCTCCATCATTAATCGATCACAAAATTTTAGCGACAGTAAAAAAGTAATTTATATATAATCAATAAATATTAAGTATATTGGAAAAATTCAAAAAAATATCACAGTTCTATAATAAATCACTGAAAGTATAGATGCATGATGCATTCCAATTAATTAAATATGTTTTTTATTAGGTAACATTGCCTAATTACTCGGTGCGGTCGGATTCCTGGGTTGGAAACAATCTTAGATCGAGGGATCACCCCATATTCGGAATGTTACTATTTAGCCATTTAAATGATTATATTTCAATTTTCCAATTCTATTATTACGCTAGATGCACTCGATAATTAAAATACATACGTCTACTATAAAATCCCATGCAATGAATAGAGCCCGATAGTATTTGAAAAGATTCTCATTACAAAAATAGTAAACAAAAATTTCATTATTATTGTTTCTAGCAAAATGCTTGCCATTTCTTATTATTACAAGAAGTTATCGGTTTATATCGCTAATCACTAGTGATAGCATTGATACATCAGATAACACAGTGAGTGTATTGAATAAAATATGTTTTTTTTTTGCATAAATATTTGTGTAGTGTCTGTTTACTAGAAACTTTAAACCAGAAAGTTTGTTTATCCTTTATTGGAAAACTGTCCTTCGCTCTCATTGCTAAATTATTATTTTTTACATTTAAGATTGGCTCGATGCGTGTGATACAAATATGAAAACATTTATACCCTAAATTTCTGCATAAAATCAGAAGCGCCCACCGCGGGAATGCAATTTCCACTGAGATCGAGAATGGTAAGAGTGGAAGCGCTGGCAGGAGAAAAACAGTTGACAGGAATTCTTGAAAACTCATTATTCGACAAGTCCAATCTGGAAATTATTAAAATAATATGATCAAATAAATTCAGTCAGAATTTAATCGAGATATCTGATTGACACATAAAACATTACAGTTTATCAGCTTGGTTGTAAATAAAATTTATTCAGTATAATAATTAATATTTTCGACTGATGGTGCTTGATGGAAATTGATTTTAAAT
>JAGVSQ010005392.1:0-11406 GCA_022683975.1 Rhyacophila evoluta
TAGTCTGGAGTCAGCTTGGTTATCTCCATGCGCCATTTAATATTAGAAAAAAACACGAAGAAAGTCACTGTCATATCCTTTTTTATCTTATACCAGTGCTTCTAAAACGTTTTCGGATCACGGCATCTTTTTTGAATTAAGATTTTCCCAAGGCGCCTTAATTTTTTTCCAAAAGAATATGGTTTCTTGTTTTTTCGCGGCACCCCTGTGATGACGCCACGGTACACACTTTGGAAATCCCTGACCTAGACCAGAAATAACAAAGTTATGACTAGGTGATGAACGAAGATGATGCCATGAAATATCTATAATGAACCAAAAAGAAAACATAGCATACATAGTATTGCAATGCATGTTGTGTTAAAACCTTACCAGTGGAGTACGCGGAATTCATTAAAACATTAATTATCATAACGACATGATTTTTTTCTCATTTACGTTAAAGATTTATGTGATTGTTGAAAGGATGATTTAATATCGGGGATTTAATCAATGAGTTCAAATTGACTTAATTGTTTAGTCATCTTTCGAAGTAGTAATATCAACCTTTTGACTGTTATAGAATGATTTATCGTCATCCATAATATCAACGAAAGATGCTAACAACGACTGTTTTACGTTTTGGTCACAAGCTTTTTAAAAATATTATTTTTATATATAGTGAGTATTAAATATAGTGTGTTTCATAATGAAGTAGTATTTTTTTTGTTAGGAATAGCTATGAATGGTTGGTTATTCGTGGTAAATTTTGCGCTATGAGTATATGGTTTTAAAAACATCGTATTAGCCAAAAGTTTGATATTTTATTGTTTTATTTTCTCTTTTAATATACTGTATCGTGGAAATAGTAAAAACCTGTTATTGGTCTTTCTATATTTATTCAATTTATGGTTTCCGTATTCATGATTCAAAGCTTTTCCAAAATATATATTTTAAAAAATGGGACAATATAATAAATTGAAAAAATAAATAACATATTTAAAGCGTGTTGGTTAAAAGTAAAGAAAACTCCAAAGTTAATTTTTCCCTTTTTTCTCTGTAGCATATGCCGATGTACATATAACATATATCTGTTGTAATACTATTATGCATGAGTAGGAAAGCAACCTTATTCCGAAGAGTATTCAAATATGAAACAATTTCATTTTATTATTAGTATTTGAATAGTGTGTGTTATTTGATATATTATATCTATATAGTCTTATGTAACCTTTGTAATGTTCAACAAAAAAGATGGCATTTAATTATAATCTTAATTTGGTTTTTTTTAAATATATTGGTTCCTATACCATTGTCAAAGTTAGAATATGATAATATATTCATAAAAATCTTATTCAATCCATATTATAATAGTATATATTTCAGACCATGAAACAAAAATTGACAGCTCACGTTGTAGTGCATCGATTAACAGTGGATATATTATTCTTAAGTTTGCCCATCTAGATATCTCTTCTAGCTAGATGATGATTCAGTTCCTTGATTTAAAAAAATCACCACACCATACAGAGTTCCCAGGAAAAAATGTATATTATTCATTGAATTCTTACTCCTGAGAACAACTCTATGTTATCTTACTTCCTATGGCAATCAGCCCTTTAACAAGGGTCGGACTCGAATAAATATCTTCTACTTCTATTGTATTATCACGAAGGCACATACGCCAAAATGATAAACATCATGAATATACAATAGCTAGTATGTATTATGTAAAATCACAATGATAAAAAAATCCGCCCAAGTTTTTAAGACTTCATCAGTTTTTGTTTTCTGTTGCTCGGCAGAGGTGGAATGCGGTCGACCTTGGCTGACGAAGCCTTCGACCTCTAGAAGTTAAACTGTGGCACGTAGATTTTGGATACGTCATTAGCCCTTTTTGATGACGTCGTATAAATTCTCGTTATAGTAATAATTACTTGTATTATTGAAACATTTTTACACTAACACATGATTTATAAAAGTTTTATTAACATAAATTTTAATGCAATAATAGAAGAGATTGAAAAAAAATAATACTTTACTTTATAAGTGACTTAAACCAAAAAATCAAGATACGTGTTTCTGCAATATTAGCGACAATTTATATATTATGCCTTCGAATATTATAGGTCAGGATAAGTGTGATTTAATCATGTTTGCTCCATATGTGGAGTTCTGAATCTAGCACATGAATTTCTACGATGTGAGGACTTGTTTTTTACAAAGTAGGCAGGTTGTTTTCATGAGGGATAATCAGTGACTAATTGGGCCTATTTAGAATATGGAGCAATGGACTTAATTGAATCTAATTGTACGAATTATATTTGGTAATTAGTCTTAAGAAACGGACCAAACATGAAAAGTAACTATTTTTAATGTTTACTCATTTAAATAGCTACGATCGTATTGACTGGGGTTAGAGTTCTAGAGACTTCTCTTAAGGGTGTAATTGTCATATAACTATTCTAAAGTCATACGTGGAGTATTTATATGCTAAGAAATGTCCTAGAATATATTGTACTAAAACCAAATCGAGGCCGTCATCGTCATTCATTAATCAGTAAGCTGGACTTGAAATAATAAAGAAATTTGTATAAATATAAGAATATTACTAAATATACATTAGACGTCGTTGTCAATATTGCAGGAACACGTAACATAATTTTTACATGCTTTATAAACACATGTGTTGATACAAAACTATTCCAATGATACGAGAGATTGTAAAAAATAAAACTATACTTTACAAAGTGACTTAACCAACAAATCAAGTTACGTGTTCCTGCAATATTGACCACGTACGAGTATATATAAACAACATCTCGTCGGCATTTTTATGTATTAATGCCATTACGCTAATTTGTGATTTGGCGTAAATGTGAACACTTTGAGAAGCTGTGGTAACTTTTCTTACTAAAACTGTTTTTCGACATGTTGTGAACATGCTAAGTGATAAAAATCACAATCGTGAATGGTTATCGCGAATTCTTTCGCATACTAAAACGGGAATGTATTTAACAATTAGTTAAGTAAATTCTCATCCATATTCCATAGTCTAATTGCATTAAAAATATTACCTCTAACATTATACTATGAAATTTGGAAAGGAAAAAGGACGTAATCCTCAATTTTTCAAAATAGCTTGTATTCGATAATTATGTAATGTTTTGACTTTGGCTCAAAATCATTAAGTAATCCTTTTTGGAGTCTCCTGTACAATTTGTTCTGTGTGGGCTACGTCTATCTTCCTTTCCGCAGTCGATATATTTAATTTTCTTGTAGTGCGTCATTTCAATTATTTATTCCATACATTTATTGTATAATCTACTATCACTCGTTTAAAACATCGAGAATACGGCATAACAGTTATGGAAAATTTGTAGAAGTGGGATATTTTTTGTAATTTCAATACAAAAGTAATCATACAATATCATTGAAGATAAAAAAAACAACTTTAAATTTCAAGGAAGTCTGATAATATTATAAATTATCGACTGATTATGGAAATTGGCCTTATGGAAATTGATTTAAAAGCTTAAATTATTTGTAATTTTCAATTTGTAAGGAATCATTATTAGTTGACATTATTAATCATTGGCATATTGCTTGTATAGTAAGATTGGTTGGACTTGACAGTAAATTATTTCTAAAGTGTTGTCTTTATCTTTTAGTCCACTGGTGCAGGCTTATAGTTATTGATAATGTTTTTTTTTTAATAATTCTTTTTAAAGTAATAGCAACGATATAAATTAACTCTTTTAATGCTCAACAACGATATACATATCGTAACAGCGAAGTTTTTAGACCGCGAGTAGCAGTTCGTTGAGTTTTTTACAAATAAAGTAAATAAGAAAGGTACTATATTTAAAAATAATGTTATATTTTTAAAAATAATAATAATAATAACCTTTCCTGTAAGGATATTGAAAAACATATCAACCAAAAGGTTAAATTTAACTGAAGAAAAAACTATTTGTAACCCAAGGAAATTATTGTGTGAGTCATATTATATTCCAAAATATTTTAAAATAAATATTCGTGGGTACTTAATTTCACTCGGGTGGAATATATCGGCATACGAATCGATTCCGTTGATTATATTCAATTGATGGTAGCTACGAAATCAACTTAAAACTTAAACCAGCGACGTCGACTGTCGTGAACGCTCTGCAAATTATTTTCAAAAGTCATTTTGACATTAAAAAAAATATAATTTAGATGATACTATATTCATATAATGTAATAATTAGTTTCTCACATTTAACAAAAGGAGACCAAGCAGCTGTCTAGAAATCACAAGGAGAGTATATTATTAATAGTCATAGTAATATCGGCGTACTTCTGGCTGAAAGTTTGTGTGTTTTCCGCTAGAAACAAACTAAAGATTTAGTTTATATGGTAATTTAATAATTTCGATCAATAATAATATAAAAACATTTCACAATATGACGTAAATCTAATAATAATTGTTATTTTCTTATCCCGTTGCATAGTGAAATACTTGGGTGTGCTTGTTGATAATGTCAATAAATGGTTCAAACGTGTTGAAATTGTTGTTGAAAACACTTTATTACGAACAATTATTGCCATGAATGAGTAGAACTATTAACAGGCCCTAATTACGTGTTATTGTTGTGAATTGTTGGTTGTTTCTCACATAATGAAATCTTGCATAATAGAAGTTTTATAACCGAATAACATTGTATAAGAAGGCATTGTAAGAGAGAATTTTAATCCCTACAACTACCAACCTACAAATATCGAGGAAAAGTGAATGTGCTTATATAGTTTAAGCAGGGCTACCAAGTAATGAAAAGCCGAAAATCAGCAATCATTATTTTATGGCTTATCGGTTTTTATTTTATTTATTATTAACATGTCGTCCTATAAAATACAATCTATTTGAATTTTATTCCAAAAACTTCAGCAGTCTTTGAACAGACCATTAATAATATGCGACGTACTTTTGGCTTTGATGCAGGGCTTTCTTACCTATCTGTTTTAAGCTAAGATAGCTAATAAATAACTGTATTCAATTAAGTTTATCTTCTTTGGGCATATCCATTCCTCATACACATTTATCCTATAGTTTGTAAATTATTCATCGGTCTTCTAGTCCTGTTACTAGGACCTTAATACATAATAACGCTTCAAAATATTAACGGTATATCAGTTTTGGTTCAGAAATATCTCTGGATAATCAGCCAAGACTTAGGTTACCAAGATTTTTTTAGTTTTTGAGCTGAGCGTAGGCTAGATCTCTTCATG
This sequence comes from Rhyacophila evoluta, assembly GCA_022683975.1. NCBI lineage: Eukaryota > Metazoa > Arthropoda > Insecta > Trichoptera > Rhyacophilidae > Rhyacophila > Rhyacophila evoluta. Next base: position 5,248 of record JAGVSQ010005392.1, read on the forward strand.
TTTCATATCGTATATTAATGTAAAACAGTTATTCTTTGTCTTATTTTGTCCAACGACTGATTCAATCGACTTCGGCAGCTGTTGCGGTAAATATTTAAGGAAATTTTCAAGAAATTTGTTCACGATTTTACACACAATTACAGATGTGTCACCAGTTTTAGTAATTTTCCAAGCTTTCATAATGAATTTACTTTGCGAAATGGTTTGTAGTGAGTATAATTTTCTTTATACGCCATATTACATGGGGGAATTGAAATATGTGAGCCTGTTCTCTTGGATTCCGTTGCACCCGTAAATTACTGAACTTCTTCTCTAGACTTTACCTACTGCTCTTTTATACATCCTGTATATATTACCTGATAGTCTTCCATGATACAGAGATCTCCCTACTCGAAAGGCAAATGCAAGCAGAATTGGGATTCTTCCAAGGCATTTACAGCAAGTGTCTCAGCTGATTCCAATGGTAATAATGACTCTCGGTGTAATATTAAGCAGCTTGGACTGATTCCCAATCTTCGAACTCCTCACGAAGTCAAACTACCTGCCATATTATTTAAATATTGAAATAGGAACGATCATAAACCGTATTGTCTGTATATTATTTAAATGAGATATCAGATAAACCTTGGAAATGTCAACAATTGTTCTCAAACATAACGGACGCAGATTTGAATAAATTAATGCTTTACGCCTTTTAGTCAGCATGAATCAAAATGCCGTAGGATGTTGCCTAAATAGTTATTTTTGTTGCATTTAAAAATAATAATTACCTCTAAATGTATGTCGATTAGTGACTAACGAACCACAGTGTACGTTTGTTTTTGTTTTTATTAACCACAGAAAATTGCAGAACCATTTTGAGTAGTGAAACACGATACTTCTGTCAGAATTACACGGAGCAGACTTTGATAACGTATTGCGATGCCACTCGGGGATTTTATCAGCTATTTTCACTGTCAGATTCGTCCTTTAAACAATAACGTACGAGACGGGAAAGTTGCAACGTATGTCGAAATATAATTCCAACAAATGTAGTCCTGTACTCACGTCACCATTTTCAAGAAACATCAAAACATATATTCTTCTTCATCCTTTGTATACGGTGATAAAACTATTACGATCTTGATTCTTGTATTTACTGATAAGAAAGCTTTCGTTTGTTATGGTGTCTTTGATTTCACCTTAATGGATGTCTATCATTTATTTATTCAAATGCTGAGAATATTACAAATTATTGTTAAAATCATTCACAACATGAAATATAATAACAAAACAGAGATTACTTTATTTGAAAACCTTTATAAAATGAAGTAAACATAGTAAAAGTAACGGCGAATAAATATAAAAGAATAAAGAGAGAATTTCAAAGATACAAAGGAAAGAAAGGGAATCTACCAAAAAGCTAGGGATCTCCTATTATAAAAATTTGTACAAATGTATCTATCTAAACTCATGCTCACTCTCACTATGGTGGAAGATATCAATAACCGAGGCAATTTCGTTAAAAATTACAATTGCCCTCCGCGTTGGCATGACTAGCGTTAGACGATGACACGGGCCAGAAATATGGACTATAAGAAAAGTGGATTCCCAGAAATTGCAATATAATATACAGTCAAAAAATTATAGTGAAGTTTTTGGATCAATTTTTGAGAATATCTAAACTCTAGATTCCAGAGGCATCACTGTAACCAGAAACAGTATAACGTATTTGATGAGTTGGATGTGTTGAGATTCAGCGTCTTCGAATGGGTGGACACGATATATGCAAGGATGATACCCTTCCATTAAAGAAGCAGTTCATCCTTGAGGCAAGAGATAGCGCTGATAAATTGCGGCTTCCATGAGTGTTTGAAGTGAAAAGAAATCTACGAGGTCATGGTTTCAGCAATGTCTAGATATGGTCTATAAAAAGACGAGACCGTCGTTGTAAAATAATATTGATTGTTATTGTGTTAGATCAGAAAAATAATTTTATTTGTTAAGTATACATTAAACTGTATTTTATAAATTTTGATTTATGTATATTTGATTCATACAGAATACATGATATACATGATAAATCTTCATAAATATATAAAAAATTAAATGTAAATGACGATCACTTGTAAATTTTGCCTTCGCTTAGGTATCCAATAATGTTAATAGCAGAGGTAATTTTTCGGATGTGACCCGCCCACTGGCATTTCAACCGCTTGATTTTCTTGTCATCAATCATGTTCGTTTCATAACAACTCGGTGTCACGTCATAAGACTCATTCATGCGGTTGACTGCTTCAGTCACTGACATAACTCTGATAAAGAACTCGAATGATTATCTATATCCCGGAGCATATCTTAAACGTATTCCCCGGATAATCAAGATCAGCGGCGTAGCTACCGAGTAGCAGTTGTAGCTGTTGCTCCAGGCGTACAAATCATGGGGGGAGGACGCAAAATATTATGGGACAAGTATTTTTTATGTATACCATGTTCGCTCCTAAAGTGGATCATATGGATCTACACAATATGAAGATATTCACTTCGATAGTGGAGTATAAATATGGATCTCCGCAATGTGAAGAAGTCTTGACAGATTATTTTTCACGAGAATCGTTTGACAGGCCAACCCAATGGGCGTCACAGTCCTGTATTTTAAGAGTTTTAAAATTCGAGAGATGGGGAATCGAACCCGCATTCTCACGATTGCTAGGTACGCACGCTATCAATTACGTTACGGGAGACACAATTGTTAATGAGAGCTAAAATAATAATGAGAAACTATAGGGTGCGCAACGATTTTACTTGCTCCAGAGCGCTGAATATGTAGCTACGCCGCATATCGAGATACTAATTTAAAACATCGATGTTATAATAATCGAAATCTGTTTGATTATAATTACTGTCAACCTTTGTAATAGCTGCAATTGAGTCGACATGTAATACTTTACACGCCAAAATCACTTAGTACTTCTCAGTTGGGTTCCATCAGCACGTTCACAATTCGTTCGTTTATAATATGCATTTTGTATTAGTGCTTCCCAAAGTGTGTGTTGCGGCTCATTTGGAAGTCGTTTTTATTCTGCTGGGGGTGCGAAATTTTTCAGAATTATCACTTGAATTGTTTTTTTATTCACCGCATTTAAGTCGCGAATTATTGCTTGTTAATTTAAGGAGCCTCGACATGAAAAAGTTTGGGAAGCACTGCTCTATATAATGTGCGTGTCTCGTCGTTTTTTTAATATTGTCATGATATTAATCTTTAAAGTTATAAGGGTCCTAACAAATCGTCTGGGGCCGTTTTTTATTATGTTAGCTGTGTAATTATTGGAAATAAATTGAATATCGGCAAACATTTGCTATACAAAATAATAATTTTTCAATAGCAATGAAGTTGTCGTCCATTTTGTCAATATTATTTCCTTATTATTTGTTTTAATAGAGTAAAATTCGCCAGCTCAGCAGTGGCAGTCGTGGCCGAGTGGTTAAGGCGTCTGACTCGAAATCAGATTCCCTCTGGGAGCGTAGGTTCGAATCCTACCGGCTGCGGATTTTTTTGCCTTATCTTTTTTGTTACTTTTAAAGGTCAACCAGTTGTTTTTTAGAATACGTATTATATAAGGAAAAGCATTAACAATTATTACTTCTTTTAAATAATGCTATAGCGTATTTGCACTGACCTCAGTCAAAGTGTGGAATACAAACACATTTTTTTTTCAATTTGAAAACGTATTTTACCTTGAATATTTTTATAAATAATTAACGACCAAACATATTCATATATAAAATTTATCGTTTATCTAATTTTTAAAACATTATTCAATATTTATTTGAATTGTTTTATGATTTTATCTCCATTTATGTTTTTTGTTACTGCCATCTATTGATAATAAAAATTTCTAAGAGTAGTGGTTTGAATATTGGGTTTCGAAGTTTTATTATTTGTTATCGTAATAAAACTGTACGATGGCGCTGTTCGATATATGATGACACTTATTCGGTAAATAATTATTTAATTTTACTCATAAATACATAAAAAAAAACCATAATATGTATATTTATGTTATTATTAATATTATTTTTTGAAAGCAGTAGCAATCATTTAAATATGTTTAATAATAAGCATGAACATCCAAATTTTCACAAACATAGTATGGATTTTTTTTTTAATAAGTCTATGAAATAAAAACTTGTTAACTTGACTTTTTAATTCGTCTGTCTTCTTGCTTTTCTAAAAAAAAAATTCTACACACCATACTGCGTCGAAAATGGTAACCAGACAACTGCGCAAATGACAAGTGCTCACATGACAAGTGCAACATTTTTTAGTAAGTGACTATGTATCATTGAAATACAAATCTACCCATACTATAATTACGTAAATTAAGTATAAAAGGTATTAATTTCTGTGTAGTGTGAGCACTTCAATGTGTGCGCAGATGTCATGTGAGCATTTGTCATGCGTGCAGTTGTCTATGTGTGCACTTGTCATGTGAGCACTTGTCATGTGTAGAGCTGTCATGCGTGGAGTTGTAATGGAACCGTTGAAAATGTATAATCGCCATTAATAGCCACGCTTCTTCGCGCTTTCTCCCTTATTATTAAGTTTTTATCATTAAATATTAAATCAGTTGTGCGTTTTGACGCGTGTTCTGTTCATTCTGCGTGATTGTTTGAAATTTGTATAAAATAATTAATAGAATAAACATTTTTATATACTTCATTAGGGTTTTAGCGTCGGCGTCGAAATTTCCGTATTGCTATGTTTTAATCATCTGAAATAAGTGTACTAAATAAATATGTTGGGTCAAGTCGTACAATAGTTGGGTAAATAAATTATTTTATTGTATCCCAAATCATTTTTGCGAATTTAACTATTACTTTAGATTTACACAGACCCATCATTTTTGTTTTAATGAACATAGGAATCAGGAGTGGTTATTTGATATTTATTGACGACATATTAAGTGGCAATGATATTTTTTGAATATTTGTATATGAGGAGGGTAAATGAACGTTTTTCACCATGCGAAAATTGAAAGTATAACATTTTGAACGAGTAATTTTTGTATTAACCATATAAATAGCATTTTATCAATTTTATGTCCACTAGTTTGGATGCTATACGGTTCTTCTATATAAAAAAATACTTGATTAAAATCGTTACCTTTGAGTTTTGACATAGTGCAAAAAGTTCACTTTGGAACTAAACCCCTCATATAGGTATTCATTTATATTAATCTATTCTTGTAGGTTGAGGAATTTTCCTTAATTGCTTTCCCCTCGTAAGATTTCAAATACAAAAGACATACTTATCACAAGACTTTTAGTCAGATTAGATGCAGGAAAGGTAAACATTTAGAAATTTTCAATACCCACTCACATAAATTTATCTAGGATACTGAGCACAGATATCCTGCTCCACACTTTCAATTAGATAAGAGGTAGGAACCAAAATATTCATTTTACAATGATATTCGGATATGACCAATATTGAAATTATTGGCGACATACGTACTATGTTAGTATAGCTTTATAAGTGCTCTGAAATTATTGGCGATGTATTTTTCAAACCGTCAAGACATTTTTTAGAAAATGCAAACACAAATGTTTGCTTATTGACTTTAAAAGTTTGTGATAATCAAAAGTTTCTCTTTCGTGCATTATTGACATTGTGTGTGCGCCTGCGTCAAATTGGTCACGAGGCATGCGCGGGCAAATCCAAACCGGTTCTTATTAAGTAATTTTGTAGACACGTCAACAGACCGTGTGGCCTAATGGATAAGGCGTCGGACTTCGGATCCGAAGATTGCAGGTTCGAGTCCTGTCACGGTCGCACGATGGTATTTTTTGTTTTTTTCCTATGACACCCTAAACTCATTTAGATCTGCCTCTTAGTTAGGGACTTCGTTGGTTAGGGACTTTTTATTATGATTATGAATATATTTATTTTTTTGTCGTACGATTTAAGCCGCCATACATCTATTTGAATTAAAACAGTGGGTTTATAACTATAATTTTTCTTCTTTTTTTCTAGGTTCAATAAAAACATCTTTATTAGCAGGCTCTACAATAAATGTCACATGGCATTTAGCGTTCGCGCATCGTGTAAGTTTTTTTTATATATTTTGTTTTTGTCCCGCTCTGTAACTGCCCGGCTAGCTCAGTCGGTAGAGCATG
>JAGVSQ010005393.1:6542-17794 GCA_022683975.1 Rhyacophila evoluta
ATTTTCATATTTTTAATTACCTATATTAAAAAAAAACTTATTTAATGAACTTTTTAATATGTAAATATACACATTGAATTATATTAGTCACAAAAAAGCGGCACACCCACAGACATATTCCGGTTTACGTAAAAGTAAAAAAAAAAACTTTTCGAAATATGAAAACTGGCGCGTAACTGGGTTTCAAAACAAAAATATCCATTCCCAGCCGAAGAGTCATTTTTACTTCGGGATTAGTCACGGCAAATGATAATCTTAAATCGCCACGCTAAATCTGTACCACTAAATAGACACGGTATTTTTTGTTCACCATTCAATTTCAAGATCATTGTCAAAGTATATTGAATCTTCTCAGTATAATGAAAAGGCTTAATTTCACCTCGGTAACTTCCGTATTTTTTATGCTGGTAACATTATGCAACGTGGCGTGCAATTGATTTTAACTGGAATTCAAATTTTCCCACCTTTATCACGTCGTCTTTATAATATCGAAATGTTCCGATGAATTGTTTCACGTAAATTTTCGCAATGCTTGTGTTCGATAATTAAACGTTTTTCGTGAACGTTAAATTATTTCGTCACGGTTAATCTTAACCACTTTATAAAATAAAAAGGATTTTTATTTATTTTTATTACATACAACCCTTTTAAACAATGCAGTTTCAATAAGATTTTTAAAAATATTTCTACCTAGTTTTGTTTTCACTTCAAATAGTTTTTAACCTTTTTTTTATATATCCCAAAACAGTGTGAATCTTATGTTTTATTTGTATTTGTATAATCTTATATATGTAATAATTATATATCATGATTTGTCCGTTGATTAGAATGAGTTATGTACTTGAATTAAATAAAAATATATTCCTGTTTGTCACGCCAATGTTGTTCAAATGGTTTAAGACAGGGCTGGCCAACCCGCGGCCCATGCGTCATTTTGTATAGCTCGCGGTCATATTCTCTAAAACTATTATGTCTTCATTGCCATAAAAACATATTTTGTTGTTAGTTCAATTCATGTTTTCTCTTCATATCTACGACAGTTATAGTATTGTGTTTTTTATGATTTACACTGATTGAATTCTTTCTTTATTCGTTTGTATTAAAAAATTCAGAAGTACTAATTTTGTTATAAATCCAGACCAGATATATTGAAAAAACTATTTGAACAAAATTTGCAACTTGTGGGGTAATTTTAAGGCGTCATTGCATCCCGTATGGCAATTTATGTTGGCTGGGCCTGGATTAAGATATATTAACACGACAAAAAGTGATACACAATTTCTCTAATTTGATTAAACTTTTTTTATTAGATCTGAATCTCATATAATGCGATTTGAATAACCCGCCATTTTTATGTAACATAATATCCGCGTTAGGCCAAGGCTACGATAGATCCCGCGGTGGTAGAGCGACAGCAGTAAAGCGTCGTTAACAGAGATGCGAAATCGCTATAAATAGGTGAGTGAGCACGTGAGCAAGTTGTTGTGACGACAACGTGTTGTCGCACTGCCGATTTTGCATCTCTGTTGCCGACGCTTTACTGCTGTCGCTCTGCTATCGTACCGGCCAACCTTATAGAAGGATTACTTTATCAATATAAATATAAAAACTAAACTATTGAAGCTTCTGTGCGTTCTGATTATAGACATAACGAATAGAGTGCTTTTTATTATAGATTATCTTTTGATCAATTTTCTTCAATGTTCAACAGAATACGAAGTGAGAATTAAATTTATTAATTGGCTGAACGTAATTGGGGTTTCTTTTAATGCTGACATCATTCAATTAAGCCATTTATCTACTGACAATTTAAAATGAAATATCTTTCATCAAGTATTTTTGAGTATCTATCTAAATCATCTTTCTGCTCTCAGGCGGAGCATATTATCGTTCACAGTATGAAAAAGTATTTCAACAGATTATTTTACTAGCATTGATTCGTTTGTATCAACAATTATGCCGGCGTCCCGCATTCAAATACTATTCTTTTGTCAATTTTTTTGTATTTTATTCGGCTACTGGATCTCTACGATCTCCGTTTCAAAGCAATCCTCACTTAGGTATTGAAAATTTCGGAATTGGAGGTCTCGTTAATACTTAGTTTACCATATGCGAGCTAAAAAACGAGAAATCATCATTCTGGAAGGAAGTAAAAAAAAATTGTAAAATATAATTGCATATTCTAATACGAATAAAAACTTCTTCTCGGATAAAGATAAACCGTACGTAATTGAAAATACGTATAACTTACTGTTCAGTCCAAATCGTGAATCCCTGTTCTGATTTTTGTCAACCTAGTGATGACTCACAGTTCTTTTCGCATCTATGACTTTATTTCTCTTTCCCCGCAGAACGGTGTTAGTGGTTCAAAAATATTTTAAGCGGCAAGTTTACAAATATTTTTACATAATCGAATAATTGATAATATATCGATGTGTTAATCTGCAAACCAGCCAACTGCATTAGTATACAATATTCAGGAACAGCAAAAAACTTTGGTGAGTGTATTATTGCGTGAAGTTAGCTGGCACGTGCAGGTGATTTTACGTACCTATTTAATTTTTTTGTTTACGTTGTGCATTGTGTCTGCTATGGAAAAATTAAAGCTTAATGAAATGGCATCAAAATGGGTTTTTCAAACATGGATGGAGTTTGCAGATTAAGCTATCGTTATGTCATATTACAAGTTTAAGACATTTAGAGCATGTTGTAAAATATTATTCTTTGAATTATATCATATAAAAGTTAACGATAAGTAATATTTAAATAAGTAATCAATAGTGAGTAAAAGAGAATCGGCGTAAGAAAAAAAAAGATAGTCTGCTGAAAAGGTTAAACGGTTTCTATTTCAAAAATTTGCCAAATATCGTCCTTCGAAATTCATCTCACTCGCGTGGAAGATTGATTTTTGTAATAGATTCATAGCTATATTTGTAATTTTCATATATACATAAGTCAATATAATATTATTCTATCGAACTGCATAGATTATCTTTAAGTTTTAACTGTTTCTTGTTAGTCTCGTGTCATTAAAACTTGATTGCTTATTTTAATAGAAATATCTGCATCCTACCGAGCGGACCAAAACGGCATGTGTAGTAGTCAATTAATTTTAATGAATTACAATATAAATTTATTATCGGCCGGAGTGCTCATTTGAATTCGATAGTTTTCAGAACTAGACGAGTCTGCGCGAGTTATTTTTGTCACACATTTGTCACTCCTGTTTTTAAACACACAGAACCGCACGGAGGTGTTTTATAACCATTTTAATGCGGTTAATAAATTTTATTCTAATTGCACTCAACTGTAGTCAACAGAGACATAAAAAATGATACTATCGACTGATATTGATTGCTTAACGGAAATCGATTTTAAAACCAAGCCCATTTGAAAATTGTGAACTTATGCAATAATAAGTAACAATCCTATAATTGTTTTGAATTCATTCTTAATCATTTTCACTGTGCTAGTCAAACCCTATTACCAAAATAAAAATAAAATATTTTTGCAATTTTGTCGTTACTACAATACAATGCATACAATTCTATTGAAATTTTGTGTGAAATCCATGTATAAGATCGTCATCTTTTGAAAAAATCAAAAAGTTGTTGGTAGAACATGTTCTACGCTTGAAAATTATTTGATCGCCCCCAACACTTTAAATTAAAATACTTTTTTTTAAATTGGACAGCCAATGAGGTCCAAAAATAAATAACTATATATTTAGCAAAAAGTCCGTACGAAATGAACTATGCACAAATACATACAACTGCAATTTTGTTGGTACTATTATACAACCGTCTAGTGTCTGTAACAAATTGAATTATACAATTATATGATAAACCTACGTCTACGCACAGTGTTAAAAACATCAGACTCTAAAGTCAACTACACTTTTCAATTAAATTTGATTTTGACAAATCGACGTGGTGCGGAAATTTTATAAATCAAAATTCGTTTGATAGTATTTATGAAACAGAAATAAATCATGTTAATAGAAAAATAATAAAAAAAGCTCAACTTCTAAATTTCACTATTGTTTTTCCTCAGTAAATTACTATTGTATAATAAAGGCTACTGTCATGATGCCTTTATTATACAACATTGTAACCCAAAAAGGGCTTATTCACATTATATTAATGCGCTTAGATTGAATACAGCCCTGTCATAAAACGCTTGTCTTCTTGTAGTGAAAAAAAAATACAGAAGTTGGGCGAATCCAATTCGTATGCATCAATGAGACACGTTCCTTTCATCAGCGCAATCAGTTTTCTGTTATCTCTCATTAATAACTACTGAATAGCGTCCACTGGACCATATTAAGATACATTGCTGAGTGGATAATGAATATGCCTTTTAACGTATTGTATTGATCAATTATTTTTGTTTAATTATTGCTAAGTATATTATATTTATCAATTGACACACATAGACACGACTATACATGTTGATACACACACGTTTACTTAAATAAACATGCACCCATTCAAACAAACGCGCTCATATACAATAAAATGTATAAACCAATTCTAATGACATCATTAGCCATCATCAGATACTCTACCCAACACATCTCTACAACTATTTTCGATGAATACTGTGGTGTAACGAACGTGAAGCACCCAACACGATGTTCAGAGTGCAAGAATTTTTTTCAAGGCCTCGTCTTGCTTTTTCCACATTTCACGCTATTGTGTTGTATCACATCACCAGATATATCTACAGAACTTAACTATTGTAATGTCATGTTATTAAAATCTCAAAAGATGTTCTTTATAATTTATTTTGCAATCATATCCAGTCGTTAAGAAGTATTGAAATTGCTTTAGTATAGATTACAATTTATAATAGCGTAAATATTTGGAATTTTTCGTTTACATATTTTTTCCATCAGGTCGATGTGATTTTTTGAAATAATATTTACACGAATATTTGCCAAGCTGTCTAACCTCACTTTGAAATACTAAATATCTGAATTTTTACTTTGAGCGCATTACTAAAATTCAAAAATAATTTATATGTTTTTTTAATGTCAAAAAGTATTGTAAAACCATAATTATTACGAAATATGAAATTACGCGTCTGCCATACATTGTCTTATGTCTTCATGCTGTATTAAAATCACTTCTGAGAAAATTCTATATTTCTCATGGCATCGCAAGCAATACTTTTACAACCGTGTCACTGTTTTCTATTTCATTTCAGAAATAATAATATACCCGACATTATTGTTTTTCACTTTCTCATGTTTAGCAAAAGACAAATTACAATCTTGTGGTGTCGCAATTTGTGTCGTATTCTTTATGAGCCGCACATAAAAAAATATTTTAATAAATACAGGGAAAATTCTCGTTCTTATTAATAAATAAAACATCATTATGTCTTTTTCGTTTTTGTTATTGTTTCTCAAGCTAATGAGTTAATTTCAAAACGAGTGCTAAATTTACAACAATAATCCAAAGCTGATTGAAAAGGCACGTATTTTTTTCCCAAAGTTTTCGCAGCTTGTAGGAACACGAGATAAAAATATCCTCATAACCGGTTTTCAAATTAATAACAAATTGTCCCTCTTGAGTGTGTCATGGTGAATTGATTAAGATAATAGATAGCTGGTCTACATGTTAATTGAGGGAAACATCTCCCCTGTTGGGAACTAATATTTATCTTTAATGATAAAAAAGGCGTAAAATGTTAAATAAAGTTTTAAAAGAATAATTTACACGATAATACCTGATAATATGGATGAGTTGAATTTGAATTTACTCTAGATCATAGATTCCCACTAACATTCCCCGGTACCGCCCACTTTGGGAATTTACGCTCTAGTTCATCGTTTCTCAGACTGGGTCCATATTTTGAGTCCTGCGCCACAGAGATCTTCAACGGAGGCAAAAACCAAACATTATTTGTAAGGAGACGTACTTAAATCTATGGGAGACACAGACGGAAAAAAACGAGAAACCGTAATTTTGAGAAATAACATTGGATAAAATTATTATACGCGAGCTAAGAGAAAAATAAAACGTTATAACTTTGTGAATGAAATTAAATTACGAATGTAAAAGAAATGTGAAGTTGAATTCCATATAATACAAAAAGTAATTCTCGACCAAAAATCGGAATCGAAGGATGCATAGATTTTTTTAAACTCAATTGGGGCTCTCGGTCCAAATAAGTTTGAGAAACTCGGCTTCCTAGATAATAATAGTGACGTAAACATCGGCTTCCTTTTTGGAAAATTTTACCTGGAGACGATGATTGCACTTTGTATTCATCACCACCCGTCAGCTTAACCAGCTTTCCAATGCTTACCAATAAATCTAGCCAACATACTTACATTAATTTATTTTATATTGTTATGCGAAATATATTTACTCCAATATATCTTATAACTTAACTTGTCTAAAATAAAATAAATTGTGTGCATCAAATATGGCTTTGTATCGGTATTAGAAATATTTTTTCATTCAGACATCGCTGGACTCTTTAAATCCGGAAATTTCGATATTAGTCACCGTATGAATATTTTTTTAAATCTTTACACTTATTTATACTAATGCAAAAATGCTTGAATGACCTACTTTTCAATATATACAATAATAACCATTATTCTCGTGCTCTTGCTGGCACAAGTTTTTCTCCGATAAATTACCGACAAAAAAGTCAGGTTTGTTTTTCTTTTAATTCCTGAATGCCGGGACGTACGTAGATACTGAAATTCCTGTACTATATAAATAGTCCGTATAATGGGCTAGTACGTATAGTATGTGTGATTGAATCAAATGAATTCAAATTGAATTCCTGAACAATGAAAATAACATAATATATAAATTATTTTTTTATTTATTTATATGTTACTAACTCATTTTTAATGAAGTACTCGTCTGCTTGTTGTTTAAGTATTATTTATCGCAATTTCACCGACTCAATATTATGTGCCCACTATGAAATTCGTTTTCTTTGTTCCCACAATTACTTGTCAGTTAACAATATTAATGTAATTAACTAATGAAGAATACACTTAATGGTTCAATTTATGAACACCGACGTTTGACTTGAGTGTTGTGCTATCAACCTCATCAGATGTTCACGTAAATATCATTTCGGCCTTCATTTGTGCCTCTTTATATATTGAGTTGATATGTATAACGATTGTAGCGGTTTTGTCGGATTTTGCTATGAAAATTAGTGAAATATTCCAAGAAAAAAGCTTGCATATTGAATATTGTCGCTTTAAATGTTCGCATGTAGCAGCCAGACATTAGTTTTCCGTTGCATCAGTTGGATTCAATAAAATGCTACTCAAACTTACTCAGTAAAGGTGACCGTTTTGACTATGCCGCGTCCGAATGTGGGCATTATCTCTCCGCCCCGTCATTACACATGGTCTCAGTAAGGCGTATCCCGAAGCTCTGATATCGAGAAGTGATCTACTTTATTTGACGGTAATTTTAGTAATAATTTTGTCACTATAGTGGCAAAAATGTCGTGAATTCAAGTCATATAGCTGCATTAAAAGACGTTGATGCCAACTGGATAAGGCGATTTACTGATAACCAATAATCACGAAAAACAATCGGTCGTGATAAGTTTACATTGTGCAGGTCCGTTTTCTCCTTATTCGGAGTGGACATAGTTGTTTAAAATTTGTTTTAAATCAAAGTCGCTCATTGAATTGTCAAATAATCTGCATTTGAAATTTTGTGCGATTAAAAATTACAGGAAACTGTTCGACCTTATGACATTGACGTTCTGTCCTATTCTATAAGTGTTGGTGGAGTAAGGTCCTAACACTCCTAACGTCATAAATGTTTTGTGTAATTGGTACTACGTGTTTTTCGTATTTTAAATTATGTCGTAATGTTTATATTATAATTATTAATGTGATATATGACCTTGCTTTTAAAATGAATGTAACAAAAAACATTTCGTTGTAATGATTTCTCAAATTAAATTGCTGACATTGCAGGCTTGCATTTCCCATAAAAGGAATACATTCTCTTGTGTACAGTTCTATGATGTAACGTTCATATTATGAAATGACAAAATAATATAATATGAACATTAAATGTCATAATAAATATTTTTTTAGTTTCTGTTACAATAATAATGATTATTACAACATCCGTAATTTATTTCACGTATTGATTGTCCGTTTATTCAATGTTTACAAAAAAATGTACACGATAAATAACAATATAAATTTATATACACATATCGAGGGCATACGGGAAAAACTGGGTCAAGTCATCAAAACCAATATTTGAGAAAATGTCATTTTAATAGTTGACTTTCGCAAAATCAGTGTGTTTTCTTTTTTTAATTGTAGACGTCCCAATTTTGGATAGTCTTGAATATTGTTTTCTTGAGAAAGATTGTGCCTTACAATGAGGCTCGGTCACTTTAATCACTTCTTTGTAGAATTTGCGACTCGGCCAATTTTTCCTGTATGCCCTCGATATGTTTTCCCTATTATGCCGCTATTTCCTCATTCTAAACATCATTCAATTGTTTCATTTTTTTTTCTTAAGCTGGGCAATATATGTGTCGTTCAGTTACAGCATCACCACATTCGTTTTATGTCTACACCGGAAGTGGACGATATTGATCACTGTTTGCGATGTCTTGACGGATTCTTAATTTGAAATCATATCGTCCATCGACTAAGTGAAACGGAATAATGATCGACAATTTTAGGTAATTTGCTTTTTAATTTTGGTCCTCGAGTAATGTCCTTCACTTGAAAACTTTTAATTCATAAGTGTGTGGTGAATATTGATTTATACAGCGGTTTTAATTCACCTGCCTTTATCACGATAATAACTTAATTTCAAATGAATTTTTATGAAATTAAATTATACCAATTTCGTTTCTTTTGGCGATCGGGTTTATTGTATTCATAGGCGTATAAATAATGCGAAAATAATTTATTACTTTTTGAAAATTGACAGTCACAAATAAACGACATTGAAATTAACACTATTACAGTCACATATGTAGGAACATGATATTTCGTAATCTATAAATGTTACAATAGTCGATTTATCGTAATTTCTTCGAGGTCGATCAAGTTAATTTATTCTAACATTTACGTCATATTTTAGCATTATAAAATCATCTATTATTCAATCGATATACGCCTTCCTATGTATTATTTTATGGATTGAAATATAAATAAAAATCGTTGTACATTTCTTGCTATGGTTTATTATTTATCTAAATACCATTTATGCCTTACGTTTACATCTTCATATATCATCGCTTTCAAGGAAAAATTTATGTAATTTCGAGCTCTATCTGGAAAATAGCCAAAATGATGTATATACTTTTAAGTTAGAACTGATTTTTTTTTAATTCGCTTACTAGCAAAAGATACGCATTTGTGTTAATGACAGACTCAATTCAAATCCACGCATCTCATAATTTAAGTTTTGTTTGTTAGTGAGTTTTCCCTTGAGGACGATATGTTATATCGCTACAACATTCAGGCATACATACTTACATGGGTTAACTCACTCGACCCATTAGTATTCAACGTTTTTGGGGACAAGTAGTATCTTCAACGCTTAACTCATTCTTACGAACTCACCCTATTCCAAGAAAATAAAATGTGTAAATTATATTATATCATATTAAATATGTTTAAATAAATACCTTTTTCTTTTATTACAACAGATGCTCAGTATTTAAATTAGTTAATTACTCGTAGAAGTGTTAGTAAGGAATATGAAATAGCGCCTCAAACAAAAAACAAAAAAATACAATATTCTATTAGTGTTGTTTTTCTGATTATAGACAGACACAATTGTATGTAAATTGTTTTAATTATATACATAGTATTAATATTTATTTAAATATAATATATCTTATTCATTTAAAGGAATTTCTATCTGCTTTTATCGTTCTTGATCTACACGGTGCATATCACTGACGAAATCTCTATTAAGATCTAAAATGTAAGTTCATTTTTTAACATAAAACAAACAAATAAAAAATCCCATATAACGCTGCACTAACAATAGAGAACTAAACACATTGTCTTTGTTATTATTTTAAATTTCGTTTGGAATACTAGTATAAAGGCCATAATGAAAATACGAGGAAGAAGTACCGACATGAGAGTAAAACGAATGAAGACCATTACGAACATGGGAATAAAAAACATAATGAACAGGCATTAAATCAGTTTCTCGGACATCATTGTTAGCGGTTATCAAATTGAGATTTATTCTGTCGGATCCATTAGCGAGCATATTACCTGGTATTTCACAATCATCTTTGACATCTCGTCTGCCCACATTAAAAAACCAAATCTGCCGCTTGTCCAAATCTCTACCGAGAAATTAATTCTATTTGAGTCATTACCATTCTTTTCAATATTATCATAATGCTATTATAAATTTAATTATTTTTAAGGGAAAACTAATACTCAAATGACAAGAAAAGAAATGGCTCTTTGTCTCGTTGACAATAATTGGATAAACAATATTAGTAGATTCTACTAAAAAAATATTCTTTCTCTAAATACTATTTGATCCAACACTCATTATTTATTTTTGTAAGATTTTATTCGTACGTATCCTAGTTTGACCAGTTCGATGGAGTGGAATTCTTTAAAATAGTGATTTTAATATTGAAGGTCATCGCGTGCGCATATGGGGGCCGAAAATCGCGGGCTTAATTCCCAAATCTGCTGGATTTTTAAAAATCGAAAGATTCAGAACTCGATGCCCGGTGTGTTAAGTAATTGGCTGGCCATCAATTCTTGTGAGAACATCTGTCAACATAAGTCTTGATGATGCGGAAATATATAATGTATACTCCATTGCTGGAACGGTCTTCTTCACACTAGTGAAGAAATATAACTGTAAATTTAAATAGTAAATATGTAATTTTTTCAATATATGATCGATCACATTGTTAAATTGAAACATGTATTTGCTCATTGATGTTATTAGAATATTTCAAATATGAAAAATAATAAATTGTTTTTAGTGGCGATGTGTTTCAAAAATCTCTTGTAAATCGGTTCACATGCGATTAACGGAAAATAATACGAAATGATTTCACTTTCTCTAATTTATCGCGATCGATGATAACATGCTAATCAATTTAAGTGTGATATGGCCATAAATATCATGACTAAAAATCGATTTTACAGTTTATGGCTACATACTCCACATGTCACGTTATGTATAGATAATTAATATTTTCGACTGATGGTGCTTGATGGAAATTGATTTTAAATT
>JAGVSQ010005394.1:0-17793 GCA_022683975.1 Rhyacophila evoluta
TCCTAATACACGTTGAAAGGAAATTTTAATATTTATATATATATATTTATCTTTTTGAGGAAAAATGATAAATCACATGGTATCTATTGATACTTTACGCCAAAGTAACATAGTTATAATGCGATACATCAATATAGTCCACTTCTTAAAAATAGCTATTATCATATAAAAGTTGTATAAACAATACGATCGTAAAATATCTTATTCTGTGTACTTGTCTACTTATTTCCAATTTTCCTTTTCGTATTTTAACATGAAAGGTTCAATTTGTCTTCCGGCATTTTAATATTGCGAAATCAATTTATAAACTTTGAATGAAGTGATTTTTGCCTTTCGTTTATTCCGGTTGAAGGAGAGATTTGAATTCTTGAATAATTAGAAATAATTTCAATTTTCATAAACCTTTTAGATATTGAGAAAGTTTTGGCCGGGTTACTTGCCTATTTGATTATAATTATTACAATCGCGTTACAGTGATATTAATAGCTTTAAAAAAAATATTCATAAATCTCATTGAAATACATTATACTTTTAAAATATATCTTCAAATTATAAAAATCCACATAATCAATTTAAATACTTCAGTTTGCAGCAAAATGGTTTCTCTTTTATCTACTTTATCATAACATAGTACGCTTTCTTTGACGCGGGAGGCTGCAGCTTCAAGTACCACGTTTTAGTACAGGGTTTTCCAAACTATGTATTATGAGACACCAGTGTTCAGTTAAGCCTGAATAGGTGTTCCATGACAATTGTGAAAGGTTTTAAGCACTGCAACACATTTGAAGATTTTCTACTTCATATTGAAAGGCGAGATATGATAAATCTCTACTGATGCTAATGACAGATGGACGATTATCATTACACATACTATGCGCATGAAAGACATGAGGTATATTATTTTTACCTGAAAGGCTGACAAGTCTTGCCAGCTCAACGATAGTTACCAAGATTCACAAAACGATTAGCCGCGCTGATAAAAATTGTTCAGAAATCAGAAAAAAATAGCTTGAAAATTCGTGTTAAATATTCAGCATATTAGTATTTTAATAACATTTTTTACCAGTAGAAATTACCCAAGCTAAGAAATTAGCTAAGTATTCTATTAAAATTTCCGGGTTTGTGAAGTGTTGTATTGCAGAAAAGTTTGGGAAACCCTGCTTTAGTAGTTTTAAGTATAAATAATGATTCAAATCATGGATTCAATAATATAATACAATGCCACGTTAAAGAGTACTTAATTTTTTTATATACTGTTCGCTCCCAAAGTGGAGAATATGTATTTACACAGAGTGAGGATATTCACTCTAACGAAGAGTAAATGGATCACCGCAATATGAAGACGTCTTGACAGATTTTCACGAGGTTTTTTTGTCAGACAATTAATCAACTCAATGGGCATCCAGTTCTGATTTTTTTTTTGAATTTTTAAAATCCAACAAATGGGTAATCGAGCCTGCCTGGCAAAAGACGTTAAAGCGAAAAAGTGGGTTTTGAGATAATCGAGTTTTAATGTTTGAGTCTCTGTGTTAAATGCATTTTACAAAAATTTCTTAAGGTATACCGTATAATGTATTAGACGTTGTCGAGAAATTTATTTAACAAGGAGACTCAAACATCAAAACTCGATTATCTCAAAACCCACTTTTTCACTTTAACGTCTTTTACCAGTAATTCGACGATATATAAAGTTTATAAAGTGTTGAATATCCCAAATTTTACACCAAAATTCAGGTTTTTATTTAATTGTTCAGTCTAGAAAACAGCCTGAAGTTTTGAAGGTGACATTAAACGCCCTTTTTCTAAAAAAAATATGTTTAAACGTAACATTGCGATTCTTACACAGTACCCGGCAATCCTATAAATGTGCCAGTCGAAAATAATGACTTTTAAAAGATTATACTCGAATCAATTTCTAGTGCGGAAAAAAAGTATTATATAATCCGAAAAAAGTCCTATAAAAGAGTCAATGAATGGGTCGAACATATTATAAGACGTGTAGGAGCAATTTGTTAGGCACACCTGCGCCAGAATTTGTCGATGGGGCAGTACAATTCGTTCGCCCTGAGTAATTTGTAATTTATAGCTAAAAGTTACCATAGTGCCTTTCAATGTAACACAATGGTAGGGTACAGGCAATTACGGATGGAGTATTAATCTCATGGACTTGGAGTCCGAATCGGAGTTTTACATTGACAAATTGGACGATTATTTGTGTGTGCTTTTTTTGGACAGATGTAAAGCCTAACCTAAGTATGGCCCGAACGAGAAAACAGTGAATAAGTATATAAATCCACAAAATAAATAGTCTTACTCATATAAAATAAAGCTCAACAAATATATCGTATAAAAATGACAATTTAAATAACGAATTGCTCATACCAAAAAAATACATCGATATCATATAAAAATGAATTTTACTTAAGAGTAAAAACTGTCTATAATTTACAACATCAAATTCTACCATCTAAATATACTTTTTAATATTAGCTTGAATTTATAAATTAGGTCAAACAAAAAGTTAATAGATTATTGTACTATTTTTTGTGAGCCAAAGTGACCAAGTCAAAGAACAAATTGTGCATAAATTGATCATGTAAGAAAAGAATTAGTTTATACCAAAAAATATCCCAAAATAATTAAAATAGGTAAAATGAAATTTTGAATGAATAATTTATTTGATTTATTACAAACGTTAATTAATATCGAAAAGATTTTGTATTATTCTACTCGTTATAAATAAAAGCACAAAACACATTATATTTTTTACTTAGAATCGATTTTTTTTTCTTTTTTTGTCGGTAATCAGTGAATTATCTGTATTTAATGTGTTAACGAATTTGTCACAAATGTTTTAACAAAACTTTTCCAATATTGGTGATTTATTTAAATAAATACATATTCAATTTTTGCTTGTTGGCTTTTTGTAAACAATCCAAATAAAAAATATCATGTGTGATTTATTTAATGTGATACACTCCAAATGTTCATTTAACTTATACAGTAAATTAAGTCCAAAGACTTTGAATAGCATAAATTAAGTGTTTAATGTTGCATGCTATTCATAATGTGAAAAGACCACGAAATAAATCAATGAGTAGAGAGTTAAATAAAAGCACGCAATGATCAGTGAGTGGATAATTTATCTTTGGACAAATAAAGCGTAATCCAATTGTATTCAAGAAGAACGATATGGTTGCGCTTAAACCCATTAGACTGGCAAGTTGATCAAATTTGGTGAAAGGTTTTGTTTAAATTGTTACTTGTTGGAATTAAGAAAAGCGAGGGATAAAGTTATATGTTTACATCATTTTTAACAAATACTTTCTTGTTTTTTTGTTTTTTAGAAGTACCAGATGAAGAGCCAAAGGTTTCAGTTGATAGGCAGAGGTATTCAGCTGGTGATCACATCAGAGCGAATTGTTCTTCTTCCTTAAGCTATCCAGCTGTCAATATTACGTGGTTTGTCAACGAACAGAAGGTTTGATTTTTTTCTTGAGTATATTTGTATGGCTTAATATTTTTTTTTAAGCTTGGTAATTTAAAAATCATATATTAACTCTTTAACCGCTAGTTGCGATGTAAATCATTTTGATCTGTAAGTCAGAGATTTTGGAAATGTTAAAACATGCAAGAAAAAATAATTTGACTTACAAAATTTGAGACTCACAGATGTTTGGTGTGACCTCGAATCATATGTGTCAAGCGTATGCATTTATGATATAATGAGTTAATGAGTTTATATCAAAACCATTTTTCAGAACTAGAATATTCTATGTTTGTTAAGGAAAATCGTCCCGACACACGGGTGAGTCGTTGGCGTATATACGATCAACCAACCCTTTAACCATATGGTTCTGTAGAATTATTATTATAGTGTAAAAAAATAATAATCATTAAATTATTCCAAAAATTGCATAAGAGACTTTTAAAATTCTTGATTAAGTATTAATTATTTCGACTATTTTATTGCCGAAAAGATTAATATATAAATAAAAAAAATAGTAAAAATGTATTTCATCGACGACCGATCGGTAACCGCGTACAATTTGCTGCTGGAATTTACGAGATTAGAACTCTAGAACTCCAGAACGCTAGAACTCACTTCTAGAAAAAAAATCGCTATGACTTGAGAAAATATCTAGAGAACGAAACGCTTTATATCCCAAATAATAGATTATTATTTACGCGTTTTTGTCATGAATATTTCTTCTTAAAAAATAAAATTAAATACGAAATCATAAATTTGATATATTTCTGTGATATCTTTATGCTGCCTATGTATTTTTTTTTTAATATTCTTAACAAAAAAGTCTTCGACTTAAACATTATTCGTAACCTTTTTTTATAGGTTCCTGGCTTTATGGTATCTTCTATCGTTACCGCTCCCGATGGTATGGAGTCGTCAAGTTCGACCCTTGAATTAGAAACGGACCTTCTAGGAAGCTCTACTTCCGTTTCCAAGTTACGCTTACGCTGTGAAGCCTCACTGTTTGATGTTTATAAAGCTAGCAGCTTTACAGTAGAAATCAAAGAAGATAGACCGCAGCTGGCTTCAGTTTTGGGTCATAACAGTGTTGCAGGTAAAAAAATACTCAATCATTTCTGCTGTGTTCCACATATAGCATCATTTTTATCTATTGTTCATCCGTCATAGAGTTGTCAAGCAAACTTTCTTTGGAATACACTATGAGTATAAGTCTAGAAGATACATAGTTATTAATAAATAATACAAAATTATTCATCCAATCACCTGAAAATGCAAAAAAAATATCAGAATAAGCTTCTTGATTATGGAGTTCAAATTCTTTCAGATTAAGAAAAGATAAAAAAAAATTAAAAACTGCTTTATTCAATTGATTTATAGGTATATTATTTAATATTGGACTAGGATATACTTAAATAAGAGAGTTTTCAATCAATTTAATTCAGGGGTAAATTTCCAAAGTGAACTCATTTCACTGTGCCAAAATTTGAAGCGAAGGATTTTTAACAAGTGTTTTTTTTTATAAAAAAGAACCATACAGCATGCCAACCAATAGAAAATTACATATTTACAAATATTAAAAACAAAAAATTGGCTATGCAGTTCTTATGTAAAAATTGGTGATACTCATTGTACTGACGATAATCTCCCTCCATATCTCGAAGATTGGGATTTTGACCCTAATACTACTTTGTATATACAAAAAATAATGGTTGAAAATGTTCTCCTTTAAATTTTGATATATCGGAATAGGCTCAGCTTGAAAACATACCTTATATATATATATATTATCATATATAAATTATAATTGAAGTCAACATTCAATATCAAAAGAAGAGGAAATGTTAATAAAACATACGTTCTTAGAATTGAAATATAATATTATATATGAGGTATTGAAACTTATGCATTGTCCCTTGTGTGGTAAATATGTTGTTTACCTTAATCAATTATAAGTCAATAGAGACAAACAATATTCCATGTACATGTAATTTAATGATATTTTAAGACAAATATCGTATGAGTGAATTTCAAATAATTTAAATGGAAATTTAATTCACTTGAGAAATTGCAGTTGGTAGTATTGATCAATGTCTTTTATATTTTCAGGTTCTTCAAATAAGATTCAACTTCACACTTCAGAGTTTCTTCTTTCTTCATCCATTATTTCAGGACTTATTATAGAAAAATTAAGACATCTTACTACAAGATAGTTAGTTTGTCGAGAGAATAAATTAAAAAATGTCTTTTATTTTATTTTAAGAACGTAGTTACATGAAGAAATATGAGAATTTAACCGTTTATAATTAACATAACTGCTACAATCTCTTATACCCTTTTAAATTTTGTTAAAACGTAATATTTTATATTTATTACATCACATCTTACAGAATTTTAAGAAATCTCGTTTTTTTATTAAAAAATAAATTGACGGTATTTTTCCAGAAATTCTTAGTTAAATTTTTGAAATTACTTATTTCATAACTTTACAAAGCTCCTCAACATTGATTAAATTATTATTTTTTTCAATACCCTGTAATAATTATATCTTCAAAATTCTTCGTATATAAAAGATATTCGTGTATTTCTTCATGATTAACAAATTATTATACCGAAAAACCCTAGTAAATAAATCTATTAATTGTTTAGGTACATTTATATAACTATGTATTGTAAATATTTTTAATACAATGTAACTATTGTATTATGGATGAAATGTAGAAATTTTGTGATAATTCTAAGGTAAAATGCGACATAATTAGGTTGAAAAATATTTTTTTATATCGTAGATTATTAAAATAACATTTTTTTATTAATAATTATTTATTTCATCATTTCAACTTTAGACAAACATATAATGTGGTTTTTAATTATACGCCTTTCAAGTTATTTATTTTGTATTTTTTGTATGTATATTATTTGTATATATTAAATCGTGTTCCCTCATTCATATGATGATATATTACTTTGGGCTAATTTATGAAAATATTACATAATGGACATACAATGGCCTTTTAAATAGATAATATATTTCCGCACACCATCCGCACCGACAGTGATATAAAAATAATATAATATATCTATCCTTGTTGCTAGTTCATGATCCTACTTAAAATAAGAAGAAGAATTTCAAAATAAAATATCCAGCTGTCATCGTGACTTATAAAGCAATTGAAGGTACCATTGATCACAAGAATTATAAATAATTCTTGCACCATATAATCGAGGAAATACGGTTACAGTTTTACGTTATTATTATATATTATAGATAACTATTTTTTTCCTTAATTTATTAACAAAATGAAAAATATATACATTATATTTAAACAATTTTACCTAATACTCATAGTAAAGTTATTCATTGTGCAATAATATACGAATTTATTAAAAAATAATTTATAAATGTTATATAAACATATTTGATACCTATATAATAAATAATCTATTTGTTTAATAAACAGTTATACTCCAATAGTTATAATGTGAATTCTATAAATAATATTTATTTTAAACCGTTCGTGCATCACATATTGATTTTTAAAAGATATAACACAATTTCTATAATCTACACAATCTGTTATTACACCGAAAGAAAACTATTAATTTTGTTTTTTTTAATTAAATTTCAGTATTATTAGAAAACTTCTATTAAAATTAGTGTAACATTTTAAAAATGATATTGATTGTGAAAAGAAAAAAAGACGTAATCCACAGAAAATTTGAGAATCCATAGTGATTTTGAGTCGATCTCTAAAAAGTATATTAAAATCTCAACTGATGGTTTATTTGTTTAATCTTATATTAATGAAATAAGGTTTTTTAAGTAAAATCAATAAAATTGATGTGGTATCATTTTCAAGCATTTCCTTTTCAAATATAAAAGCTAAATTTAGATATTTATTCGGCTTTCAAAGCTTAAATCTTTCTTATGGAATGTGTATTAAGTTATGCAATGTGATTTTTTTTCCTTCCACCACACGCCACGTCTCCACACCCGTTATGCGGGCGTACATCATGGCGTAACGAAAGTGAGACGCTTTTCATAAGTGTCAGATGTGTCCCAGGAGCAGCTTTCCATGACCTTGGTTGGCGTGCACTAGAGTGTGCGTGATTCCTATTCTAACTAATTATACCCTGTTAATATCTAGCCTTGTCGAAAAGAGACCTTTTCGTTCGCCGTAAGACTTTGCAAATTTTTTAAAAGCTAAAACATTATCCTTCGTAAAAACCAAGTCGCAATGGCCAATCGGTCTGACAAATAGTCAAGCCAACATGAGAAGCTCTTCCCTTTCAACCGACATATGGAGATACTCCCAGAGGATGTGACATACAATCTGACTATCGAAAAAAATTATCATTATAAAAAGAGGGTTACATCCTTTCTCTTTCCTATAATCGATATGCATTTTTTTACACAATTAAATAATACCATCAATACCCAAACAGTCAAATGAATTTAAATTTACTTTTTTGTTACAAATGTTATTAATTTTTTATTTTAGTTTATTTTTGAATACTGTGTAAGATTTTAATTTTTGTAAAATAATACTATTTATTACCCTTAGTATTTCAGACTATAAGAAATAATGACAGTTAGACAACTTGAAAAAAATATATTCACTAATGTGAAAAAAATAAGAGAATTAGGCTGTATATAATATTTGTATTGTATTAAAATAACGTCTCCTTGTATTTGAAAGCTGTTTTTTTAAGCGTAGAATATTAATTATTTTTCATTAAATTTTGTATATACAGGGATACAAAGTAAGAAAAATATTGCAAAATCTTTGGTTTAATATTAATTCAAAATACTTACGTATTAATAATGTTTAATTTTTAATGTAAAATTTAAATAAACCGATTTAAAAAACGATTAACACAAATTTAAACAATAATATTACCATGTTATATTTTAATAATTTATACTATGTTCTAATAATTTTAGCAAAAGAAGGTAGCTAAATAAGCGTATTTGTTTAATGTAACAATACTATTTAGTGATATGGAAATTTACATTAAAGAGATATAACGACTAGCCTGCCTATTTCAAGCGTAAATGCAGCAATAAATACTTGCAGACCTTTTTTTGCTTATTGATTTGAAAACTTGAAGTCACTTTTAATTACATTATTATAATGAAAACAAATATAAAAGTAAATATCTTTTATTTAATTGTACTTTAAAACTATTAGATTTTTGTTAATTTGTTTGTTTATATAAATAATAAAAATGAATACGCGATGATAAAAGTGTAAAAAAATTAACAATCTCTATAAATTTACCATTTATACATCTTATGATTTTATTATTACAAATTAAAAAATATATATATAAAAGATTTAATTTATATACGAAATTTCAATATTTAAATAATTACATTTGTCGTGATTAATATTCTTTGAATTAATTAAATTATCCATTACTATGTCAATTTTTATTGTTATGAAATTTAAATTAAATATTGAAAATTTAGTAAAAAATCATAATTACTTCTATTATTGTCTGTCTTGTGTGTTATTTATAAATGTTTTTTTTTTTATTTCAGTGTCCATAAATTAAGTTTAATTATCAATTTTACTTACAGCAAAATAATGTGCATTAAAATAAAATTATGTATTTCGTTTGGTTGCTGAAAATATACAACTGTATAACACTTTGTTTTACAAAAATGCAATGTATGTGTAACTTTAAACGTATTTTTTAAAAGAATTTAATAAATATATTTGGAAAAATTCAACCACAAATACTATGCAAAATACATTATTCAATACTGTCTTTCAGTTTTATATTATTTGTTTTTTTGTATTGAAGATTGATGTAAAAAAAATACTAAACGATTGTGAGTAAATACTTGAGCTTTTATGATGGCGAAATGATTTTCGACTATAAATAATAAATTTTTAGATTATTCCCGATAGAAAATGAGTTATTCAATGAATGTATTACATTTAAAATGAATTATTGTAATTTGAATGAAGGAAATACATGGAAAATATGAATGTAATTACTTGTTTTATTTATCCTAATACCTTTACTTCGCATTTATTTATTGGACAGTTATTTTTTCAAATTTTGTTTTAAGTTTGATGACCAAGTATATACTGAAAGGAAAATATGTGCGTTACAGTGCAGAAATGTTGAAAATATATGCTTAAGAAGCCTGTTACAAACAGATTAGATTCGGTTACGTAAGGTTAGTTATATTCAGTTTATATCCATATTAAGTTATGTTGGCCAAACTTTTAGGGTATTTTGTGTGCAATAGAAATATAGAATAAGATATTTTGGGTTAGGTTAGGTTAGGTTAGGTTAGGTCATGAAAATATGAATTATTTTCTGATATATTATCAGCTATAAAAGGTTGTTTTTTTTAAAATAGTAAAAAAACACTCTCTTCTCATTATTTTTGCAAATAAAAACCGCTAAACTATTATGATATTTAAATAAATTCAATAAAATTTTGTAAAATCACATATTTATTTAGTGGAATCGAATAGATATCAATTTTACCGTGATGAGAAAAAAAATCCCTATAAATTATGATTACTGGCTTGCGTCTCGTTGCGGAAGAGTGATGTCAAGTGAAGTTTTTCGACATTATTATGTTTTTTAGTTGAAATATATGTTTATATGTCTTATTGTAAAGTATCCACAAGTTTTACACATTTCTCTACAATTTTAGCCGTTTTAGAAAATATTATATGAATTAAATTTACTTATTATTTCACTATTAAGACGAAAAATAATTATAAAACTATTTAGTAACAAAACATATGAATAATTAATTATAACCTTACGGTAAGTATAAAACAACAAGACTGCTATCATAAAATTAATCCAAAAACCGTGAAAAAACGTAATGAAGACATTACGAAATGCTTTGTTTTACCGCATTGTAGGAGCATTTCGTTTTAAAATGCCAGCACTTAATATTAAGCTTAGAATAATTACCGAGAACAAATTTCAGCTTTTACTTAACTTTTCTTTTCGAGTACAAATTACATCACATAATTCTTGAATAAAAAAAACAACGCCGCATTAAAAGTAATACGAACCCGAAGGTGGGGAGCTTTTTTTTGCGTTCAAGCTTTGTGAAAATCGCTTTTAATGTAGTGGCTAAAATGTGGGGAAAATATTATAAAAATACATTGACATAATATTAGACTACGAGCTTTTTAAACACTATACAATTCTAACGCGATTATCACTATATTTTTTAATGTAACAATTTTCGTGAAATGGTGAAGTGACTGTAATAATCACGTTTATTCATTGACTGTATAAAAATAACAAACATTTTTTTAAAAACAAGATAAATTTTTTTAAAAGCTTTCGTATAAAAACTTTCAAATGAACTAAAATAAAAATAGCGATTTATTAGAGTTATAAATATAATTTAATATTTCTACCTGCTAACGTTGGATACTTTTCCCGGAAGTAAATTATCCCTTTTAAATGAGTATAATACTTTAGAAAATACTAAATAAATAATACACCAAATGGTGATGTTTTCCAATACTTATTAAATTTTAATGAAACAATTTTTTTCTTGCTGTATTGAACAATTTATCAGCACCTCATGGCAATAATTTTCCCTTTGTAGAAGAAATAATTAATATCAAATAGATTTTCTGTTATGTTGGCTAAATAAATATTTTTATTGACGTAAATTTTCCTTAGGATTGGTTTGTCGAATATTCACGATGCGCAATTTTAAAAACAAAACGAGTTTCATACATATAGTTTATACAATATTATATATATAATACTTTAATTATATTTTTCCATAATACAATAATTATAAGGCTTTAAAGTAATAAGTCAGATACCTTCGTGTATTTATCTCC
The DNA here is from genome assembly GCA_022683975.1 of Rhyacophila evoluta. NCBI lineage: Eukaryota > Metazoa > Arthropoda > Insecta > Trichoptera > Rhyacophilidae > Rhyacophila > Rhyacophila evoluta. The sequence goes on from JAGVSQ010005394.1 coordinate 11,335, forward strand.
ATCTATTTAAATGAGTTTTTTTTGTATCTTCTTAGCATTTGACGGTTGGTCAAGTCGACAAACCAATCCTAAAGCAATGATACACCAGAGTTCGTAGTTTTTATTAATATAATTTTAAAAGAAGAGACATGTCATATTTAAAAACACATAATCCAGTGTATTTCACGTACTGTAAAATATATATACTTCAATTTTTAAAACGACACTTATCATCAAACACTTTCTAATATATAATGTAACTATTTATAAACCCTATCTTGAATAATCTTATATGCATACACCTTCTACATATCTTTCTTCTTTATAATTCTTTCTAACAACATGCACATCAAAATTTGTCATTTATCACTACAGTTTGAAGAGAGAAAACACCAGAGAATCACATTCACTAAATCAAACAGTAATAAGCGATTCTGTCTAAGAGTATAAGTATCGTATCTATAAACACAGTGGCGTGTAAATAACAGAAAACATACACACTAAAAAATATTATTTTTATTGAAAAAGTCTGACATCAAAGATCAAGTCGTTTTTACAATCTGTAATAATAATATAAAAAATGCAACTTATAGTTTATCGACATGACAATATTTTTAACATTATAATAATTATAACAGAAGGCTACTTTTTGAGTTAAATTTAAATTTTAAAAATCAACAAACATTAGCCAACTTTTTGACGTAGTCTAAAAATAGTATTTTATGTGGAACGTAATGCAAATTCTACAATAAAAATTATGATGTCTACGTCGTTTTAATTGATTTTTAATGATCACCAACACCTGATAATGGGATTATCACATCATCATCATTTATTGAACGAAGAAAAATCTTCTTATATGGCTTATGACATCTTTTGAATAGTTTTATAAAATACAGTCAAGTCACAGCTACGCAGTTAAAGTGCATAAATTGATGAAATAAAATTCATCAACATTTAATTTTAAATTATATGAGACATTTATTTTTAGACAATCTATCTAAACATCTACAAATTTACTCATTTTATAAAATGGATAATATCACGAGAGATACAGAACTGTAGAGTGTAAACGACTGGAGAGAAAGAGCTAGAGACAGAGAAGCCTGGAGAGAAGTTGTGCAGTCCGGCCATGGACCTGAATGGATCGTAGCGCCACATAATAGTAATAATAATAAAATGAAAGTTTTTTGAAAGATAAAATCAAAATCCTTAACTTTCAATTAACTGGCAGCAAGTAATCCCTTAACTGTATTTCAGTTTATATGCACGCCCACGTCGAATTTTACATCATGTGTATCTTAAAGGAGATAGCTATTGCTTAAATGCGTTGTGCTTAGTTTTCATCATGAACGTATATATTAATGATTTATTTCACATAATCAAGATAGTTTTGCTTCTTATACTTTAAAATATATTCGTAGAAGCCTCGTAGAAGTTACAACAATAGTATATTATTTTATAAATACAATGTAAACAATAAAACTGTTATTTAATTCTTTAACCATTTTTTATAATTGTATTCAAAAGTATTGTAAAAAAAATATTTTTTTAAGATATAAACCCAAAACTTATTACTAGGTTTTAAAATGAAGGTTCTGTTTTATTTGTATTAAGATAGAAATAATCGTGTTTAAAATTGACTGAAAATCTATTCTTTTCAGTATAATAAAATTTTATTTTAAATATAATTCACAGATATATCTGTTCAGTTATCATTTTACATGGTAGTTAGTTACGATCATCTTGAAGCCGAACGTGAGCGGTTTAAATTCCATAGCTTAAAAATATAAACGCAGAAAGGAAACATTAATCGCTTGAGTAAGTGACTGGCAACTCTTTATAAGAAAATATAATTGATCAAGATGAGTATTTGCATTTAATATATCATTATGCAGTACATTCAAATTGAGCGCTGTATATAGAGTTATAATAATAATAGAAAGGTCTAGCTTAATAAAGTTTAAAAGAACGCATTAAGTATATGTCCCTATGGTTTCCGAGATATAATCGAATGAGAGTGTCCATAACTTCTAAGATATTATAAGAACTCAATGTTACAAAACTGGAAGCTCAATTAGTTGGAATTTTGACTGAAAAACATATAATAAGATAAATACTTACACGATTGTAATCCATATATATCATTTATTTAATGTGTTGATATGAATGCTCCATTTTTAGAGCTAACATGGGTACAAAAATAACTATGTCAAATCCAAGGATTTCGATGAATTATTCAAATTTTATCCACACGCATATGGAGGAGATAGTGATTAAAAAATGGAGACATAATGGACGTCTTAATTTTAAGATTATTTTTAAATACGTTTGGATTTACTCAGATGGGTCAAAATATGTTTTAAAAGACTGTTCTTTTTTCGTATGGAAAACAAATTTTTCGACACTTATTATTTTCAAGAATTTCCAAAACACAAGCTCTATTTTATCGACACGCGTGTAGAACAAAGATAGCTGAAAATCATGGCTGAAAACAAATTATCACTGGAAGAGTAGTAAAGATAAGGAATTTTGATTCAAAATATATTGCGGAGAGATGGATGTACTAGCGTAAACAGGGTAACAATGTTACTTATCTGTATGGGTTTATCTCTACGAGAGTTTACAAGCTGTATTGTATGTCATAAAATTTAATGATGTCTGCGATGTTTTTCTTGCAAATATTGCCATCGCTTTTAAGTATATACAGAATGTTTGTCGTTTCATATACAATATACATCATCTTTCAATGAAAAACCGTATATAGATAACAATTTAATCATTCCAGTTTATACATATAATATACACGTAATAATAAATTAATATATAAACACGTGATTATTCTTTTAACATGTGATTTCTTTATTTTCTACCAAAAGGTGCAAAATAATCTACCAAAATAAAAATCAATGACTGTATAACGTAATTTTTTTAGCTGACAATATATTCTAGATGAATGAAAATTACTTTAGACAGAGATGTTTTTTAAATTTGTTGAATAGTTTGTGTTCAATTCATTCGCCAGAATATCTTGATAATTAATATTTTTGACTAATGGTACTTGATGGAAATTGATTTTAAATTATAAATTATTTAAAACTGGTAAACTATGTGAAAGAAAACTGGTATACTTCCATATCTGAAACTCACATTTGGAAGTTTACCAGTTTTAAATAATTTAGAATATCTTGAATTTGAAAGGTTTTTTATAACATCAATTATTTTCGTATTAAACTATCTTTTCTTATGTTGCTATTTCTATAAGAATGTTTGAAAAATGTTTTTGTTATTTTTTTATTACACATTGATGAAGAAATAAATGATGCCGAAATTAATTTACTTACTTACAGGTGTGACATTTACTTAAAAACGGTCGAAAGAACTTTGCTTCTTGTTTTTCTTCAAGATCTTCTGAAAGTGTGACATTTTCTGGCAATGGCATTTAATTATCACGGTATTAAGCAGTGCTAAAGCTATTGTAAACAATCGCATAGTTGTTTGATATGCCAATGAAAATTAGATTGGTTTCGTAGGAATGAATAAATCATATTTCTTTTAATTATTATAGGAACAAAATCGTTTGGTACACGTTCTATTTGGTATAAATCCAAGTATTTAGAACGAGAAGGACGTGTACTAAGTTCCGCTATAGAATGAACAAAACATGTATTTTTAAAAATGAATTATAATATAAAAATAAAAATAGATATTCATGTATTTTTATTTTCGTGTATCGTGTATTTTATATATCGTCTTCTATATTGCAGGAACACGTAACTTGATTTTTTTGTTTCAGTAACATTGTAAAGTATAGCTTTTTTTTAATTTCTTGTATCTTAGCCACATTTTGGCATTAACACATAATTATTACACGTCTTATAAACAGATAGATGTGTATATATAAAAATGTAAAGTATGTGGATCTACACAGTTTGAAGATATCTACTTCGAAAAATGAGTATATGGATTTCTGCAATAGAAAAAAATCTTGACAGATTATTTTTCACGAGAGTTGTTTGTCAAACAATTACACAACCCAATGAGCATCCAGTCCTGCATTTCTGGATTAAAACATGAGAAAAACTCCGACAATGTAATGTAATTAAGGCTCAATTTGTATACAATATTCGCCCGCAAAGTGATGCATATAGATTTACACAGTGTGAATATATACACTTCGAAAGTAGAGTACATGGATCTCTACAGTATGGAGATGATTTAAAAGATTATCTTCACCAAAATTTTGTGTCAAATAATTATTCAACCCAATGGGCATCCAGCTCTGCATTTTCGGATTTTGAAAATCTGACAGATAAATAATCGAATCCGCACTCTCCGAATTTCTAAATTTCTAGGCGTGTACCATACGAACTACGCTACCAAAGAAATAAATGTAGTATTGGCAACGATAAATTATTTAAATCAACAAAATATACATTCATAAAAAAAAAAAATATTTTTAAACATCAACAGTATACAATTTTTCCAGCGTCTCAATTTTAAATGATTTTATGATTAATGAATCTATAAACTTAAATAAACAAGAATGTTTTTTGTTATTTGACCTTGTGACGGCTTCAAAACTAGGCCAAATCAACTCAAGCCGTCTTCAATCGTTGGCGTTTCAAAATGAAAATCTGAAAAATACCTTTTAAATGAAATTCAATCAAGAGTATTTGTGAGCGGATCGCTTGACTTGGTAACCTTAGACTTTTGCTTTTCCACAGGTTTCCATCAAAGAAGAAAAGTTAACGCTGCCTTATTGCAAACCACACACCAAAGAAAATTTTAAAAGATCTTTTCTGGCAACTTAATTCATTATTTAATACACCCTCTGATACTATTTATTATTTTAATTATCATTACATACAAATCGTTTTTATAGTTAAGAATACAAGATTTATTTTGGCAGATTTTTTCACAAAACAGGTTGTCATCCAATTGCTGAACGTATAAGACCTTTTTTGACAAATTACAGCCAAATTTTTTTTGTAATTAAAAAAAATATAAACAAATTATGTTTGCTCTTATATTTATAAACGTTTTACTTGGTACAAGTTAACTTTAAAAGGAAACTGATGACACAATGTCAGCCATTAAAATGTACAAAATAATAATAACGAATAATAATAAAAAATCGAATAGAGAATTAATGTATGTCTAAACGATATCTAGGATAAAGACATTTTTTTCAAACAATTAATATTTTTCTGTCATATCCACTGCGTAAACGGAGCATCTGGCTGCCTCGTGACGCTTCCAGGAATTTCTGTCACCCGCCAACCGTTTCGCATCCTTCCAAATTATGCCAGCATTCTTCAGTTCCGCCGAGTGCATCCTATGGTCTTCCAGGACGCCGAAATATAGTGTGCAAGAATTATTTATTACTTATTTATTAAATCTAAAATATATTCAAATGATGAGAATCTATCAACATTGTGTCAACAACATAATATCATATAACCATTTATCCGATATATTTAAAGATTATAAAAAATAAAGATTAAAGATAATATTTAAAGATTATAATAACTATATTAATAATAAAATTTAATAACGATTTCAAAATTACAATTCCTTTAATGTATATATAGCTAATAAGTGGCAGGATTCCTTTGGTAGATGAAATAAAATGAGACCGAGAACGAAAGTCGACGAAAATATTTGATTCTCTAATTCGATATCTAATTGCCATGAAATATTTGGTCGTAATGAATACGTATTGAAAAGCTGTGATTTTGCAAGTGAATAGGTAACTACAAGATTTTAATTTTGGATTTTGAATTTAGTACGCTATTAAATACCATTTTTAATGAGAAAAAACATTTTACGAATCTAGAGCTTTGTGTAATAGATTACTATTTAATATTTTGTTAGCTTTACTACCCCGATTTGCCTGGAATAGATTTAAACTTAAGTTTTATTCAAATTCTATTCATCCCTTAATTACAGTTTAATTGAGATACTTGGCTATTTACAATATATCAAGTCTCTTGTTGATTATTGGCAATGATGTTAACATAGCAGTTGACTTAGAAATTACTTTCAAAATAATATTTTACTCTCTTTACCATTTACAGAGAACTATTTTGACAGAAAGACGTACACACATATTTTCTGTTTTATAGTATATATTATAACAGGCTGCTTACTCGTTTGTTATTAAAATACTACTGAAGTAGTTTAGTTCATAATATACTTACTCCTGAATTTTTGGATGCTTAAATCTGACAAACGTGCCAATCAAGCCCGTAATCCTTGGCTGGTAGGAGCGTAATCTAACCTCTCTGCTACCGAGGAGATAATATGTATAATCATCATGAATTGACACATGTGTGTTGATATAAAAAGTGCCAATGAAAAAACTAAGTGACCATTAAAACGAGATACGTGTTTCCATAATATTAGCGACTATGTAAAATACAACAAGGGCTCTTCACTGCACTGTGGCCAGGCCAAAACTAAATAGAAAGTAGAGGG
>JAGVSQ010005395.1:0-17791 GCA_022683975.1 Rhyacophila evoluta
ATTTAAAATCAATTTCCATCAAGCACCATCAGTCGAAAATATTAATTAATTGAATTTATCATTATGAAAAAATATATTCATTTATTTTTTTATATAATAGATCACTATATCCTATACAAGGTGTAAATAGGAAACGAATATCCAATATGTGAAATGTTTTACTACAAATTAAGTTAAGTAAACAAATAATCGAATACAGTAATATATGCTTAACTGGTTGAGTGGATAGCTGAAAATTAATAATCTAAAAAAACCTTCAAAGTAAGGCTTTAAAATAAATACATTCTGAATAATTATTTAAGTATCAAAAACCGGTTGGCTTGAAAAACAGGCGAGACGGGTTAGTACTCTTTTGAGGCATCCGCAATATGTGGCCAAGCTAAATCCAGTGTCACAACTTCATTTCAGCGGTGCACATTTCGGAAATTTCTATGACAACTTTTTACAAGCAACTGCGCACTTGATAACTGCACACATTGATAAAGGGTTTATCAACATTAGCAAGATAAGTTTAGCCTTAAGATAAGCTTAGTTTAAGAACCGAATGACTAATTTGAAATAATTCGTGTCTGTGGCAAAGGTTTACGGAAGTTCAGGATTATTCATGTCACTTGCCTGTTGAGACAATTTTATTTTATTTCACTTTATTTCTCATTGTAATTGTGTGTTACAGTATTTAGAGTATATAATTCTACACATTCTATAATTACATAAATTAAGTTTGAAATATGATATTTCTCTGCGGTATGTGTGCACAGTTGTTTTGTACGCAGTTATCATGGAACTGTTTTAAGATAAGAATGGCATTTGTATTAAAAAATATGTGAAAAATTAAAAAAAGACTTTAAATTCAATTCATATTCAAACCTAACCTAACTAACTATAATAACGTAAATTTAGTTTAAAATTTACAAATATAATTGTGATAATTGTGTGTAGTTATATTGTGCGCATTTGCATGTGTGTTTAAATTTGTCCTATACGCGGTTGTCTGGTTGATATTTTGGAATAATATTAAAATTAATTCAAAAAAGTATCAGGCTCGTATGAGTGCGTGAGGGTAACCGTGTTTTAGCGATCTCGTTGTATGCATCCCGATATCACTTAATTATTGTTGCCTTTTGAGAATCGGCGTCCGCCCGTCAGCCCGGCGCTGTATAATTTTAGTTAGAAATCATGTTTGATTGCTGTGTACGTGGCTATTAGGAAAATTATTGTCCATTCTAAGAACGAATTACCTTAAACATTTCATGCGCTCCTAATACTGACTTCTATTAAATGACCCCGTTTTAATATATTAAAATACATTACGGACGATATTTTTCAAGTCTTCATTGTCTGCATTATAAACGTAGTTTTTATAAAACCTAAAACCAATTCTGCATGCCGTTCGAGAAAAATAGATTAAAACGGCTCTGCTAGTTTTTAGTGTCGACAATATTGATGCACCAGAATGAATATTAAAGATTGTAAATACGAAAAATAAAACTAAAAAATACGTAGTGTCTTTTGTTCATCAAAATATTAAATTTTTTCCCAATTTAATGTAAATTTTTCTTCAAAATTCACCCTCAACCAATTCGCCGTCGGTTCAATTTATTAATCCCATCAAATTATTATTTATATAATCGCTTTTAGTTTTAACTAAGTTTCATTTAAAATAGGATATTAACATCTCTACCGAAATACTTATCGCTAAAATAAAAATAAAATTTAGTGTATAATAATAATTATTTAACCACTTTTATATTATTCAAGTAATATAATGTTATATAAGTTATTTATCTAAAAGTAGAGCAAATTAATGTCCTCAGAGTATTTGGATTTTTGATATTTTCATGAGAATTAGTACGTCAAAAAAACTCTCAATCCATAAGACATCTATTTTTCTATCATTGGATTATTAAAAATTCTCAAAAACTGTAGAATTCAAACCCGTGATTTCCGGCTCTGAAGCACGGATAATTGTCTCAATACCCCGGGGTACGTAAATGTGTGATGTAGTCATGATGTAGTATATGACGAAATGTATATATTTAATTACAATAAAGCAAAATTAAAAATTACGCAAGTTATCATTCATATACAACAGTTTTTTTTTAAAATAAATTTACTGATATTTACAATCTTTGATCACTAAGTTACGTCTCTCAACATTGTATGTACGATCCGTTTAATAAAATACTGAATCAATTATGTTTAAACTGTTTTTTAACTCACCTCGTTGGCATGTAAACGAATTTTGGTGAAATCAATTTCGTTCGCATAATTCGATAATGACTATCCAAAGTGATAACATAGTAATTTAATTTGAAAAAAAAAACTGCATGAAAGCATATCTTTTTGGCAATGTTTTTCACAAACATAAAGTATCAAATTATTTTTTGTTTTCATTCGAACTCTAATTTTCAAACAGAACAAACTGTATTTTTAATTAACTTTACAATCTCTACAATCTGACGACTTATGGAGAAATAAAGACTTTTTCGTGTGAATTGATCTATGTCGTCACCTAACTTATTATACAACACATTTAAATCTACAAACAATACCGTTCTTATAAATTATCCATTTATATATTATCTGTTAATTAGTTTACCAATAGTAATGTGCCGTGGCCTAGTACTGGCAGCAACTGCTGCAATCTATCAAAACCGTCAAGATTTGCGATAATGTCAATTAGCTCTGTTGAGATAAAAAGCGTAGAAGAAGAAAAAATTAGACAGACTTATTTAGTTTATCTTTAATAATATGATGTAGGTTATCACTGGGAGTAGTTTCTGCTTTGTATAATAATGATCAATATTTCGGGTAATGTCGAAAAAGTCCATTAAGAAAGCGTGAAAGAAGAAAAAATCGCTGCTAATATGGTGGTGAGTTATAAACTGTACCAATTATGTATTGAATTATTGCGAATACAAACCACAAACTACTAAATAAATAATTGAACGCAATCAAATTAATCATGTGGTCGTCTTTGGCTTAATTCGGGTGTGCGAACAATATGATATATACACATTAAAGTGAGATAAAGGATGAATGAATAATTTATGTAAAAAATATCTATAGGGATGTAATCGGACATATGAAAGATAATTTTATTAGTATATGTTAGTATTTACAAAGTTAATTATATGCAATATTTGCTACAAAGTTATCGAATATTAACTTTTAAAAATGATTATAGATAAAGTGTATAAATTATCAGTGCTTAAATTTGTCGCTTTACGTATCGCTTCGCTATCATGTGACCCTTACCAAAGTGTTCGGTATATTGAAAAATTATGTCATATAAACGGCAGAGATCGTGCGTGCGTGGAATTAAAGCGATAAGTAGAGATCGAGATTGCGAGCTTAATAATTATTATTTACCAGTTATTTACATGAATATCTTTCCTGTTATCGGCGTAAAAGCCTCATCGGTTTTATTCGCACTCCAATGGAATGTAGCTTTAAAAAAAGCTTTGGATTTGTTTTAATACGCCATTAAAGTTACCGTAAATATTATTTGCGTGATAATATTACTTTAGTGTACTTTGTGTTAAATAGATATTACTGCAAATAAAAACATTTATTTGTTTGTAGGAATATCAATAGATTTCAGAACAATTTAAGTATTTCCATATATCATATTATTCTGAACTATAAATTAATTTATTAAAATCAGCATTTAAAGCATCATATTATGTTTTGAATTAGCATAATTTGGTCTTCATAATTTAAAAATATCCAAATTTTATGATCAAAAGTGACGCCAGAGCTTCCAAAAAAATATCTTATGCATAAATATCGTACATTTAATATAGCTTAATTTATATTCTTATGTTGATATTACTAATTCTTTAAGTGTTAATTGACGGGTTTTTTACATACAACGCGATGATGCTAAAACCATTAGATTAAATAGGGTTTAAAATAATAACATAAATTTAAATCGTAAATAGGTTGGAATTAAAAATTTAATTTTGTAGAGCGAATGGATATTTATAATGTGACGATAAAAGACCAATGGAGAATTTGACTTGAGAATCACTCAATTTATTGGACATCCAGTAGTTTTGTATATTCATATATCTTTCAAATCTTCATGCAACTTTAGGATTATAACCCGTAATCTATGACACCAAAACCACACGTACCACTTCAGTTCAAGTAGTATTCTGAATATGTTATAATGTATTGTATCCAGTGATCTACCAAAACGCTATCATAAAGGAAGAATTATTTATTAAAAATTGCTCATAAATAAGTAATACTTTGTATAACACACAGCAAAAAAAAAATACAACAGATGAAAGAACAGTCAATATCGTCAACATCAGAAATATGAATTAATTTAAAATTAACACTAAAAAAATATGGAACTTGATGTAATAATAGTGATTTAATAAAGCTTTTTCATCTACTGTATAATGTGTGCTTTGTGGCATACGAGGTATTGCTTTTTATGACCAATAATATAACAGTTTTTATATCATACCTTTATTAAATTAATGAATATTGATTTATTAGTGATAGGGATAGTATAAATTATACAAATAAAGATTTCTTAAAATTATGTGTTTACTATAAAAACAAAGAATATTTTAATCGATTTTCTCTCATAGATTATTTCAATGTAGCCAAGATAGCAGAAATAATGCAAGATGCACAAGTTACCTGATCATAAATACAACATGCTGTTAAGCCATCGATACCTCGTACACCCACTTCTTCATACTTATACCAAATACTTAATCAGGAGATAATCACAAACGAAGAGGTATACATTATTATATTTTCATGCAGAATCCACCTTGCTAGGCACAAAAGTCTATCTGAATAAGATCCATAGTACGGCGCGAACTCACGCGAAATTTATACAAGGTAATATCGAAAGCTTTATAAATTTCACTTTGTGTTTGTAAGGAGAGCTTTTGAATCTCGTAGTGGGAACTTTCGTGATCGCCTTCGTCGGACGTCCGCGGTTCGAACATTGTTTGAGAGAAGAAGTCGTTTTATCAGCGGATTCGATCTTGAAAATGTTTGAACGTTGTTTTTGTTGCCTGTAGTGTATTTATTATAGCTGTACCCCTGTTCTGTGTTGTAAGTAGATATCGGGCGAATATGTTCGTAAAAAGATCTTACAACAGTTGAAATGCTTGCGGTTTTTATTGATTTGAATTTGAAAACAAATCTTAATTCGCCAATTCTATTTGGCGTTATCTTTAATATTTGATAGATTTGCTTTATATTAAATACTTTGGTATAGATATTTTGTGATGATTTTTAAATATTTTTACACCGCATAATTTTTATTTGATATTATACAATACAGCACGTTTTCAACCAACCTAACATAACTTAACCACACCTAACCTGAGCTCACCCATCTTATCTTAACCTTACGTAATTTATCGCATTTACAACGTAAAATAACATATAATTTATAATCTATTATTTATTTTTCTCTTTTTTATATAACTATCAAAACATTGCTATATTTGGATAAATTTGAACAATGGCGTATAATGAATAACACCGGAATTAAAATTACTGTACAAACTTCTTCATCTTTTTTTCATATAATATATTTGCCTCCTTAGTGGAGCATATGAATACTTCACGACCGTCTTCAAGATTCTCTATCGCTAGCCAATGTTCTCACGCACTGGAACCCTTTCACAGATTCAGCATCATATTAATATTCTGTAAGCGAATATATATTATAGATAGTAATTAGCAAACATCCTGGGTGCAAAAATATAGAAGGAGAGACGTATCAAGTTAAGACTCTGGAGGCATCCCAATCACGTGGCTGAGCCACGTACATGGCCATGTCTTCATTTTCATTTTAATTATTGACAGCGTTATTCTCCTTACCACTTGATTTCCAACAATACTGCCATGTCTCCAATATTTGTGCAATTAATCATTCATAAATATCGGTTTACGGTTGCTTTGAGCCTTTTTAAGATGACATAAATAACTACAGTAAAGCTGTATTATCTAAAATAAAATAAATATACCCAATAAAGTCTACCATATTTTATATATGAAACACGTACGTGAATATAAAACAAAATACGTAATTTATTGTATGAGTGTCTTTTATAGTCTTCAACTTTTGAATAGTTAGCAGCAGCTCTAATTAGTACTGGACAGCAATACTGCTGTAAAACCACAGTTTAATAAACATATTAAATTATAATTCTACATGTTAAGTATTTGGTTGTGACACTGTTATCAAAACTGTAATTATATGAACGTTCTGTATTGCCTAGATAGCTGGCCAACCAAATAATTTAAACCAATATGCCTTAATCTTCTTTTTTGATTCGTTAAACTCACTGCATTTACACGCACGCGCATCCACTTTACCACGGTAAATAGTTGAAGATAAACGAATATAATTTTTATATATTTTTTACTATTTATTAATGGTAGACAAAATTTGACGTAACAAATTGATTCTGACGAACGGGCTCAAGTATCATTTATTATTCTCAAATCGTCATGCTCCGATTCGTCAATAGACCCTGACGTGAAACAGTTCGATTGAGCTCCCAAGATGCCGATTGCCGAGCAGCGCACGTGACCGCTTCGTCACTCACGGTCCCGGGCTCGAATCCCGGTCGTGACGCCGGTAATGTTCCGGAATTCACGACGCATGAGGTTCGTTCGCCGGCGATCTGACATTGCTAGGAAGCATCGTGGAGTCATGCATACGTGAATTGGCTTACGGCATTCACTGCAGCGTCACACACGAACAGATGTTTACAATGTGTCCTCGTATTATACAAAAACAATTCCCTCAGTCGAAGCTTGGTAATTTTTGAAATTGAGATTGAAATATAAACATATACGCCACAAATTTCAACATATGAATCTACACAATGTAAAGATAGCAGCTCCAGAAGTAGAGTATAAAGATCTTCGCAATTTGAACACATGTCTTGACAGATAATCTCTCACTGGAATTGCTCAACCCGATAAGAACCGTGTGGTAGATTTTCTCAGTACGATGCAAGTTTTCAAAATGCTACTCAATAATTGTTTTGTGGTTATAATAATAATAAATGGTTCGAACTGTATTTTGATTTTACTGCTTATGCCGCCCCCTTTCAGTGCCGCTTCGGTGTATCATAGCACGACACGGCCCTGAACCCAATGAACATTTAGTATTTTCAGATTCGCACATCCGCTAGATACTTTCAAAATTTAATTTAAATACAAAAATATTCATTTTTAATCGTGTGCATCTATATTTCATATCTTCATGGACTTATTTCACAGTCACTTAGTCACAAATTATACATTTAAACCATTGCTTAAAATATTATAAATTTAATATATTAAAAACATATAAGGAAAAGATCAAATAATATATGTTTAAAAGTAAAGACAGATCTGTATAAAGAAAAAAAAACATGGTGTCTCGAGAGAGTTTGAGAATTCTAGAAAATTATCAACAACTTAATCTATACTAACTCTCACTTAGGTGGAACGTAACAATAATCGAAGAAATTTTATCAAATATACGCGTTGTCTTCCTTGACATTTTTTGTGGCTATTTCTACCCGAAAGTCTTCCAGAAAGTTAGAACCCCGTCAGTTAGAAGAAAAAGCGAACAATATTTATAGTTTCTTAAAGCTAGATGTTGAACAGACATTTATTTTGAATAAATTTTGATAACCCAACTCAGTTTCAATATTTCAGTTAGTTTTTTACTTTGTTAATTTCCAATGATATATAGATAACATATAGTTAGTAAATTTTCAACGATGATAGATACAATAACGTAATACAATAAATTCATCTCTCTCTTAAAATCTGTATATATATTATGTAGCATAATGAGAACTTTATTTAAACAAACGGGAATTATACAAGCGACACAAGTTGGGATCAAGCCCCTTATTTAATCAAAATCTATTCCTTCAGATCATCTGGTGGTTTGTGCCGTAATCAAAAACCAAATCGTCATATCGATAACTTAACGTCTCGTACATTTTTTTTGCTTGTTTTCAGTGCCCTGCTCACGAGCTTATTTTTTATGATCGATCTATAAGCAATTGTTTTATGTCAATGAACTATACATCTCGTTAATGTTGTAATATTAACAACTAAAATAATTAGGTGCCTACCATTTGAAGCACTGAACTTATTCGCATATCTATGATCATATATATACGTTAGATAAGATTTTAGAACTTTTTGAAAAGCTTTTTATAAACTAAATAAAATAGAAAAAAAACTCAATGCTTGCATTCGTCACATAGTTAAACATAACTCTTATCAGACTATATCAAATCTCAATGATTTATTATAAATTTAAAAACAATTGTCATTAAATATACTATACAGACTTCTTTGGATACATAATGTTGCCGAAATATAATCTTGAAGTTACTAGGTTTAGTATATAAAACTATTTTATTCACGTACTCCAGGACGCCATTTGTTTTATGTGTTGTTGTTCAAGCATTAAAAGAATTTGAGAAAATTATGATATAAATTAAGCGATCAATTAACGTTGCTTGTACAGCCTTTATCAAATTATAAATTTTATATAATATATAGGTATTCTGCAAAAACAATATATTACCATGCCAATTAAATGTCAAATGTAATATTTTTGTCCAAAATGGCCTCTTTTAATTCATGAAAGGTGCCAATTTTCTGTGCAAAAACGTCACTTGTCCGTTAAACAATGAACGTCTAGCTACATGGACAAAAACAACGATCTTACAATAGCGCCATATCTGACAAACGATAAATAGCGGAAGTGCTTCTAAACAGAACCTCAAAGTTTGCAAAGTCAACAATTGAATTTGAATACATAGCCTAATTAAAAATGCAATATAAATGAAACTACAATGTATACATAACATATGTATTATTCATGTCGCTCGATTTAATTGCAACAATATAATTTTTATCATTTTAAATACATCATATATGCTTTTTATGTAAAGTATACGGCCGCTATATACCTCGTTCAGGCTATATCTCTACCTAGTTATTACAGCATACTTTAATTTGGCTGATTACGTATGTTGGATAGTATTTGATAATCTTTCAGGAAGCCAGAATACTTGAAGTTTTGAAAGATGTTGAAATAATACATGATACAAATACTATTCGTAGTAAATAGTATTCGTTGATTCAAACAGCAGCTTTACAATAAGTCTTCATGTGTAAAAGTAATGTCATAATATACGTGTATATTATATATAATAGATCCACATGACACAACATATTGGTTGCGGACGTGATTTAACAGAGTATAATTGTGTTAATTTGAACCTCCCTTAGTAAGTGAGAGATTAGTGTGCGCAATTCGGAGACGTAGATTGAGGCTCAATCCTCTCAACTGAATTATCTATAAAAAATATGGGTGCATGACAGGATGTAAAATAATTTAAAAATTTACGTATTCTCGTGAAAAAATAGTGTTGAAACAAGTCTTCACAGTGTGGAGAACCACATTATAAATCTCCGAATTTCTAATCTATATCTTTATATAATATGCATCTATTCCTTTCCTGTAGTGATAATCTTCACTACACGCTATTGAAATACATATCCTTAACTTTGCGAATGAACATTTATATAAATAAAAATGTGAATGTTCGTTTGTTCAAAATCTTAAATCTCCGAAAGTTTTGAAATTTTGGCATAACGTTGCATTTAAATACGCGCGTGTTTTTATATACCTATTATTATATAGATGTCACACCTGTGACCATTGTCATTTAACCAGACTGAGCCACAGCAAAGCGTGGCCGGGTACAGTTAGTATAAAATAAGTAAATCCTTTTAAAAATATTTAGAAACCACTTATGCCGTTGCTCGTTCGACACAATTGTGCAACAATAGCCTGTGTTGCTGTATTGACGACGTCGGACTGAAGATTTAATCGCTTTAAGATAATCCCGCCGCCCAAGATATTAAACCTGATAACACCAGTGTTGTGTATGCATGTACACCGCTGTTATTATCTGTTATCTTGTGTTGTTATGATACCGAGATGCCGCCTGCGCTTTTGTTTATCATTTGGCCATTGTTTGCGATAAAAGGATCCAACTTTAATTTCGTTTTAATTTTTTTTTAGTTATTTCTTTTATCGATGTCAATTTTGAATACATTTGAATGCATTACCAAGAATTTAACAGATTCTCCTATTATTGGTTGTTTTTATTGTATTTTTTTCATACCGACAGTGCCAAATAAATATTTCAAACTGCCTGTAAGTTTTACTAGAACTATTTCGGCTAGTTGAGATACTATCTCGGAGCAAAAATCAAGTAATTTGTGTATTAATTAATTATTATTTATTAGAGAAATGCATTATAGATTCTTTTATAATTTCCACTTTAAAATTAATTGATTTATGATGGTATTTCAACTTGTGCCTCCATGTCGCTTACTAACTTGTCAACCAAGGCTTCTATGTTACTTATAACTTATAAAATACTACATAAGTGTTCATATATTATCAATCTATTTCTTTCGTCGTAAATTTTTAATTTAACTTGTCCGTTTCAGTAAAAGTTTATTTAGTATTTACGCGAAGATTTCCGATTTATATGTAGTTCAATTCATTCTAACAAACTTCTAGACTGATTTTACGTTCGGTCAATAATTAATTTTTCTAGTATAATATATTATACATATACTAGATCTTTTAGCGTTTGGTAAAAATGATAAATAATTTGTATTGCTGTTAAAAAAGTGATAATTCGTATCGATTAGTGCTTGTTAAATACGGCTATTTATTTTCTTTTTTTATGTTATAACAGCTCAATATGAACTAAACTTATCGATGTTTCCGTTTGACTTCGTCTTCCGCCAGTTTTCTTCTGTCTACTTTTTTATGTGTACTGTGTTAATAAATACCAAATTATAATTATATTATATCTTTTTTTTTCAGAGGTCATTCACGTTGATACTACAGGCTCTTGATGACTACAACTCTACAGACCCAGGTAAATATATTTTTACAGTCTTTTATTTCATGTATACAAAGCTTACAAAAGCTTTATTTTAAAAACAAATAAAAAGCTCTTGCATCATGCATTTTGAAACATTAGAACAATTTTTACCATACCCGTTCGATGCAGAATACGAATATCTAGAACATAATTTTTGACATATATTTATTAAAACGGCTTACTGTCAATCAATCGCTTAACCCATAGGACATCCACCTCTAAATTAAAATGGACGATTTATTCGACTATAGTACACTTCAAATTAATACAAAATAAATATAACATTCAACACTTACTTTAATAATAGATAAAATAAAATAATTAATAACATAACATTATTTATACATAACATACAATATAGTACACAAAGTGTACTATGTTATTATATTTTTTAATATTTACATTATTGAAATTATAAAAAAAAATCGTCGATAAATCAATTTGTCATATAGATTAAAATCAAAGATCTGTATCAAGATTTTTATATTGGTTATTTTAATGACTATTTTTTTATGATTTTTAAGTGGCGGTAGATACAATCACTACTCATACATCTAGATGGTAAATATATTATTAGCGATAGATTGAAATAACCTTGTTCACTTGCCTATCTCTTTTGTCATCTAGCATTACAATTAATAACCTATCGTGTAATATAAGTATTTATAACATTTGCTATTTTTCTCAAAGTTAATTTTCAAATATTCAGAGTTGAATCTAGGTATTTTTTACCCACAGCGCTCATTTGAAAATACATTTTCATAAATACTATAATCCTGATATTGTAAAATAATGTACAAAGATAGTTTCAAGGGCAGGTTTTCGAGACCTTATTCAACGTGTACCAAAATATGTATCCTTTTTTTTGACGACGTCTTAGCTAAGTCGACTCTCAATAAAAATAAAAGCATTTTTTCTCGCCATACATTTCTTAATGATTACGAATAAAACTCACGTATGACTAACTTCTAACCAATCGTCAAATCAAAAAAGGATCAGTTGTTAAGCATTCGACTGCAATGATATAACTAAAAAACAACGTTACATAATACAACTACCGCAATTAAAGTATTCACGTTAGACACGAACAAGAAAATATACTTTAAGAAGATGGCTACACAAAATCATTACGATATAGTATACACAGAAAATATTGTTAGTAGAGCTAGAGCGCAAATTGTTGCGCCTGCTCAAAGTGCTTAGATTGCCCCGTCCTTCTTCCGGCTCTGTTCGTAATATCAGAAATGGTAATCAATACCTGTTCGTTCTAATAATCGACACGCACTGGTGATATATATCATCGGCTCAGTAGTGAAGCGCTGTTGTAAATACATCAGGATATTTATATGAGCATAAAGTTTAAGTAATATATTTGTATTAAGTATATGAAAATATCGCAAATATTTGAAATATCGATGCATTTCATCATGCCAAATACACTCTCATTAATTACAAATAGTATCGCGTTCCAAAAAATATTCAACCAGTGGCGTAAACAAAATTAATAACGTAACTATATTTTTAATGAGATTCAGCGATTACTGAAAATAAATGTAGCAAACACAAACATGGTTTTAATATGATATGTTCATTTGTCCGTCCCGGAAGGCCGGCTAAATACTATCTACAGAATGTATTCGGTGGAGTTACGGGATACAGCTATGACCTGGGAGGACACAAGAGTACTAGCTTTAGATTCTTCTGAAGAATCAAATATGGAAGAAGACAAAAAAAATTATCGACCCACGTATTGTTTTAGTAGAAATGGGGATAATACAGAAACAGATGCGTATAACGAGGTTAAGAAAGATCGATAAAATTAGCGCGAAGGAGCGACGAACGGCCGGAGCTCTGTACTGATGAAGTGTTGAAGTGAACTGAAGAGAAAGAGAAAGAGCTCGGCCGTGCGTCGCTTCTTAAGTGTTGTCGTAATGTTGGTGATACTGCGCCTCGGTGCATCAGCTGTATTTGTTATTATTTGAATGTTGTGGCACTTGTTAGCGATATGCATAAAACTTTACTGGTACTTATATCACTAGTTGTCAATACTTTATGGCACTGTCTGAATGTAATTAATTTATGTACGCCCCACACTCTTAATTTTTTTTTAATCTGACAGACGGAAAATTAAACCATTCTAGATTGCAAACCGCGCACGATAACCAAGATGACTAAATAATTAACAGTGCAACTTTTATTTATAATTAAACGATTTTTTTTAGGTATACTTTGTATGTATACATTATACTAAGTAAAACAATTATTTTTTTCGCTGTAATGTAGATTAAAAGTCTACGGAGAGAATAATAAAAAAAAAAATATTTTAAATCATTTGTTTTTCCTGCTAACCTTACTTAATTCCTACGTATTAACTTTCAATACGATGGGTAAAATATTAGTTTATATAAACACTCTCTCTTTCTCGCACACACTTTGCAAGTAATTATATAAACAAGGTATCCCCACGTATACTCCCATCCTGACTTTAAATTCACACCAACCCTTTGAATTCTAAGCAACGAAATGTCATTGTTCTTAAATACTGCGAGATTTACTAAAAAAGATAAGTTGCCGATGTGTTTTAACCTATCACGCACGATGAATGGAAAATGTATTTTATAAAATAATACAACCCTCTTTTTATGAATAATAAGTGTTTTGGGATTATAAAAAACATCGCAATAATTAAATGATTTTAATAAGCATAATTCGTCAAATTGCTCTTCTTTTATTAGGATTATCAAAAATATCCTAGCAGACAAACCTTTAAAATGTTCCTCTTCTGTTTATTACTTAAATTTGCAAATCAGAATTTGTTCGTAGACATCAGCACTTCATATAATGAGGTAGTGTTATACGGCAATACAATATTAATATATTTTAAAAACAAAATTATATTTATTATAATGTGTTTGAAACAGTAATTTATCTACGTCAATGGATGAAATAATAAATATGAAAAATTCCATTCGTGTCACCGCGTCGGAGTTTTCACGGTGATTTACACATCGTAAGCCTATTGTGGAACATTATTATTATGTGACATCACATATTAAAGGCGCACTACACTAAGCTTTATAAATGACGTTATACTCCCTGTAAAAAAAGCTCTGCAAAAAGACATCGACGCATGGACAGGATGTAAGCTCGTGTTATTAAAGTCTGTATTATACGTAACATTCGATCATAAGGATCCTTGGATAATATTCAACTGCAAAACCATTGGTAGATTCAACTGAATTAGATTTGGTTATTTTAATAGCTTTTCAATTTATATTTAAATTAAATTTCGTAAGTATGTTGAACATTTTAACATACAAAGAAATTTGATTAAAACTATTTGTAAATTGTAGTTCAAACACTGGTTTCAGCTCATTTTGACCATTTCTATGAAAGAAAAGCATTATGAATCTCCACAGTGTTAGTATGCACACTCAATAAAATAATATACACATACACAGTAAACAATTTACTGAGGCTGATTATTTTCATGAAAATTGGTAGTCAACCATTTTTTTAACTAATTGGCTATCAATCTTGTATGTCTTATTATTTTTATACTCTTGGCTGCTTTGAAAACCTGCAAGATTTGCCTCCAAAATAGGCACACTTCTGAAATAAAATCTATTCTTCAAACTATCCAGATTTGGTCATCGTAGAAGATCCCTAAATGCTATTTACATAATATATTCAGTGGACCTACAGGGTATTGACATAAATTGGGAGAACAAAACAGTACCAGGACGATTTTTTTTGCATAAATATTGGGCGGATACGCAAGAAGAATAAAATAAAGTTTTCATACTGATCTAATCAAGTAAATTGGTATTTTTACCATAAAGTTAGTATTTTTACTATCGTTACTATTTAATATCTTTGGTTTAGCATGGTGCAAGCGAAATCAGACGCCCGGGCAAACACATATTTTTCACTGCAGTCGAGCGAATAAAGAAAAATGACGTTAAGGAAAATGTTTTCCCTTTTTCCAAGAGTAGTGGCTCATTACAGAGCCAAATGAGCGGTTAATACTTGGCCGAAACACGATACGTTATAATACAGTATGCCTTATATAATATGTGGTACAAGCAAAGAATTTTCTATTTGCTGTTTTCCATTCATTTTTTGTAATTCTTTAATACGAAATAAACCTCACTTTATATTTTTACACACTTAAAGTTTCATTCTTAAGTATTAAAGAACGCAAAAAATGTTATAATTTATGTGTCTGCAATGTAATGTTCTTTGAATAATACAATTTAAGAATAAAGCACTGATATCTTGCAATCTACTTAGAAACCTGAGACGGTCATAACTTTGAAAGTTCTAAGAAAATTTTACTAAATATTTGACAATACGATTTTTTTTTTTGATAAGATTTTCATCTTTATAATGTGAATAAATTATTTCTTCGGTTTTTTTATTGGGTATACAATATTTTAAAGTATCAATTCATTGGATTTCTTTGTTCTTAAATAGATATGGTTGTAAAGTCCTATCACCTTTGAGGACGCCTATGTCTAAATAATATTAGATACGCCTTGGATAGACATTCAAAAGTTTTTTAATCGGTTGATAAGTAGATTTTTCGCTTCTTTATTAGAAATAGAACATATCTTAAAACGTCGTAATTTTTATTACTATTGAAGTAAAAACTACACTCAATTTAATATACTCTAATCAAGGTATGAAAATTTCATTTCACACTCTTACTAAAAGAGAAAATTATTGTGTTATGATTTTTTAAATAACTAGATTCACATTACATTTCGACTGTGGAATAGAAGAAGAAAGTTTTTAAAATAGCTTCATTTCGATAAACTTAATTTACTCACCTTAATACACATTTTATGAAAAGGATCTAATCTGAAAATGGCAAACTAGTGCCAAATATAAGCTTTAAATTTGATAGCTTGTAAAATTGACGATCACGAAAAAGGTCGTCCACTACATCCATTCATTTGTTTTTTTTTAATTACTTAATTAATTAATAATGCACCGATTTTCTGGTATTTGCATCTATTAGTAGATTTTATCTATTTAATATTTTATTTTCGCTCAAAAATATCATATATACACGTTTTTTGCGCCTCAAATTTTGTTCTGTGTGGGTTACGTTCTTTTTCCTTTGCATGCTCGATTTGCAAATACATATCAATGTAGTATAGTACGTTTCTCTTCAACTTTAGATAATGCTGATAAATAATATAAATATACACTTAAAAACGTAAAATTTGAACACTATTTTTACAATAATAACTAAATTATTAATGTATGCATGTAAATGTAAATGTAAATATATGTAACCACGGTTACATATATTTTTTTCAAACCTTATGCAGTCTGTCTAGTTATATTGAGAGTAAGCTAACAGCTGATTTTACTTAAAATAGGTTTCAGTATAAAAGATCCATTTATGCCAAAAATACTTTCAAAGGGATTTTCTGTTTTTGAAGGCCATTTTTTCATGAAATAAATAAACAATACGAGAAACCTTATATGGACCATACATTGTGTTATGTTTATATTCATTTATATTTTATCATCAAAAACTCAACGTTTTATATTTAGATACAAAGCAGGCTGAAGAAATCTTTTTTTTATAAAAAAAATAAACAAATAATATTCAAAATATATTTAAGGGCATTATATGGTAAGGTTAGATAAGGCTATTTTTTTTAAGATAAGGAAGCACTTAAGCTTTAATATGTTATTTGACTCATGAGAAGGTGGCCTCTAATAATAATAGAAAACTAATATAGCTTTAATAATAATTTACTGTAGACATTAAATTGGTTATCGATTTTACAAATTTATTTAGGTATCTAACTACAAATAATATAATGATGACGTGTTGTAGTATAATTAAATAGGTGCGAAATATGTCTAATAAATAATACGCTTTCATAAAAAAGTTAGATAGATATAGCTTAAAGATAAAACAAAACCTAATATTTATGAACTTAAAATATGATCGTTAACTACAATGCGATTATTCCATTTAAAGCTTATAAATAAAAGCTAACAATTCACTGAATTACACGTCTACAAGTAATAGAAATCCAATACACTTTTTGAGCATAATTTAAATTTAGTGTTTATTTGGTGAGTTTTTTAAGCATTTTAAAACTGTTCTGTCAAACTAATTATCTAACTGCATCATCATTTGCCCATATAAGTGAAATTAGTATCATACTGTTATCTTTAGTATGTCGAGGTAAATAACCTACTATCTTTTATTTCATATTTTAAAAGTGAATTAAACTTTATAAAGATGTTTGCTTCTAAAATTGGGGTATTTGGATCTTTGTAATATAAATACATGTCTCAAATAGCCCAATAGTTATCTGGTCTTACATGTTTGACTTGTTTCAAATCCGTCAGATGTGGGAATCAAATTCATATTTCTTTAATAAACGTACGCTTACCTCTAACTAGAGAGACAATTATTATTCTAAAAAACACAATAGATTTGACTTTTGGCTTTTATGTTCTTATCCTTTTTGATTGATTGAAACGTAGTATCTCTATTCTTTACTCAGAAAGCAGAGGTAGAAGAAGAAAAAATATTCTGAAAGCTTAACTTTAATAGCCACCATAAAGCTTGGGTAAAAACAATAATAGATGACATATATTAGTGAATGTTTATTGTAAAGTATCATTTATGTGTTACACTGTATATTAAAGCGATGTATTGTTGTAAAATTTAAGCGAGCAATAATGTTTTATTTATTTTTTTATACCATGTTCGCTCCCAACATGAAACATATAGATCTACACAGTGTGAAGATATCCACTCCGAAAGAGGAGTATATGGA